>SNQJ01S0049225.1:92383-127295 GCA_010110895.2 Picea sitchensis | reverse complement strand
TTTTTAGGTATTCCATAGATACCAAAACCCTAATCCCTTAATCCGGGATTAATTTACAAAACCGCTAAAAATAGCAAAAATGCCCAAAAAAAAAAATTGGGGTGTTGCCCCAAACGTTGCGTGTAACCAGGGGGGGGGGGCATACCTACCCCCCCTGGGACCCCCCTAGGAAAGTGCCCGGTGCACACGACACAAATAACACTACTAGAGGGATCGCCAGGTGTAGTTGTCATATCTAACGCCCCCACATACACACATGCAAAGAATATAACACATACCCAACAATGTGCCTTACATAAAGGATGATAAGGTAAATATGCAACGATTTATTAGTGTATTTCTTCAGTCCTCCGAGACAAAATTGAATTTGATGAACCAAATACTTTAGAAGAAATTTATCTAGAAGACAAGGTACTGCTATGAGGAATTCAAGAATAAGTAAAAACCTCATAAGGACTGGAAGAAGAAAAGTAATTGGGATTCAAAAAGAAGGGTTTTAAATCCTCAAGATTTAAGAATCATGGGAAAAGCTCTAAGATGAGCCATCCTACTAAAAGTGTATATCAACAAAATTTTCCATATCAGAGTGGTAATAAACCCTTTGGATCAGCCCTAGGTAAGACTGATAATACAAAGAGAGAATCCTTGAAATGTTGGGGTTGTGGAGAAGAACATCTGCTGAGGGACTGCCCATATAGGAAATAAGACAATCGAAGATCTTACAACATCCAGGAGGCTACCACAGTCAATGATCTGGCTAGGAGCATGTCACAAATTTATGCAGCCCTGGATAATAGACACGCTGACCACCAATCTTCAGTGGTGTAGATGGAAGGTATGTTTTCCAACCATCTAGTTTCCATTTTAATTGACCCTAGTTCTAATCTAAGTTATGTTTCCCCTCAAGCTATTGAGAAATGTAAATTGTAGCAAGTAAAACACGCTAAATCATGGCTGGTACAACTAGCCACTGGAACCAAAAGAAAGGTAACATAGGTCATACCAGCATGCCAATCCATTATGAATGGATTACCTACCCAAGCAACCCTAAACATGCTCCCTTTAGGATATTATGACCTTTTGATTGGCATGGACTGGTTGGCTGCCCATAAAACCATGTTGGACTATTACAATAAAACTTTGGAGTGTGAAGATGAAGAAGGGAGAAAAATAACCCTACAAGGAATTCAAAATCATGTCTGAGTGAGACAAATATCATCCCTTTAAGTGAAGAAGTATTGCAAAAAAGGATGTCCCTTGTATGAAATACAAGTGTTGAACTTTGTTGATAAAAATAAACCAATCCTAGAGGACCATCCCATATTAAGAGAGTATAAGGATGTGTTTCCATAAGAGTTACAAGGTCTACCTCCAAGAAGAGATATTGATTTTTCAATAGAACTTGTACCCGGAGTGGTGTCAATGTCTAGAGAACCCTATAGAATGAGTACACGAGAGATAGTTGAGCTCAAACTATAGCTAAAGGAGATGTTGGACAAAGGTTACATTCGGCCTAGTGTGTCTCCTTGGGGGGCACCAACTTTTTTTGTGAAGAATAATTATGGCACACTAAGTTTGTGCATAGACTATAGAAAACTCAATAATATGACCATTAATAATAAGTATCCCTTTCCAAGGATCGATGACTTGTTTGACCAATTAAGGGGTGCCACAATTTTCTCCAAGATTGAATTGAGGTTTAGATACGATCAAGTCCAAATTAAGGATGAATACATCGACAAAACAAACTTTAGGACAAGATATGGGCACTATGAATTTGTGGTGGTGACATTTGGGCTTACCAATACACCAACCACTTTTATGTGTTTAATGAATAATGTACTCAGTAAGTTCCTGGAAAATTTGTGTTGGTTTTCATTGATGATATCCTAATATATTCTAAGAGTAGGGAAGAGCATGAAGAACATCTCAATTTAGTGCTTCAAGTGCTAAGAGAACATCAAATCTATGCTAAGTTTAGTAAGTGTGTCTTTTTCCAAAAACAAGTCCATTACTTAGGCCATGTTATTTCTAAAGAAAGAGTGGAATTTGACACTGACAAGATAAAATCCATTATGGACTGGCCTACCCCAAAATATGTATCTGATATCAGATCCTTTATGGTCCTAGAAGGATACTATAGAAGGTTCATAAAGGGATTTTCCAATATTGCTTTCCCAATCACCTCCCTTCAGAAAAAGGGAGTTAAATTCATTTGGACATCAAAATGCGAAGAGAGAATCCAAGAGATGAAACACCTTCTAACCAATTCACCCATGCTGAAGATTTAAGACCCAAACAATGACTTCCTTCTGTGTACAGATGATTGCAAGGAAGGGCTCAGATGAGTCCTTATGTAAGAAGGACATGCGATATGCTAAGAATACATAAAATTGAATGAGCATGAAATCAATTATGTGACACACAATTTGGAATTGTCTGCCATAGTACATGCTTTAAAAATGTGGAGGAATTACCTCCTAGGTAGAAGATTTGTGCTTATGATAGACCATAATGGGTTGAGATATTTGTTTGATCAACCAAAACTCAATGCTAGACAAGCTAGTTGGATGGATCTCTTCAGCGAGTTTGATTTTGATATCAAACATGTTAAAGGAAAATAAAATAGGGTGGTTGATGCCCTTAGTAGAAGTATGAAAGTGATTCACTTGGAAGTTGTAAGCACCTCTGAATCAGAAGTCAAGGAGAGATTCAAAAGTGCACAAGAAACATCTGCATTTTTCAATATTGTGAAATCATACCTAGAGAAAGATCCCACAGGGATGAAGTATGAGGGCTATCAATTGTTGAATGATGGCCTGCTAACTTACAAAGGTAGGTTTTATATTCCAATTTGTGACTACTTGAAGAAGTTCATAATGGATCAACTACACAAAAGACCATATATTGGTCATCATGTTTATCAGAAAATGATCACAGCCACTAAGAAACTATTTGATTGGCCCGGACTAAAAACAGACATATATGATTACTTAGCTAAATGTCTAGAATGTCAACATGTTAAGGAAGAACACTGACATCCAAAATGTTTGTTGCAGCCCCTAGCAATCCCATTGTTGGCATAGGGGCATACCCAGGGTTCAATGCTCAAGAGAGAACCAACAAAACCCTAACTACTGGCCCTTTTGGCAACACCTGCGAAGCAGATGAAGTCTCACCCGACGTAGAGGCAGGGGTGGTTGCAAGAATCAAATGTTTGCAACCTTAGCTGGGACACTGATCTGTGATTATATCTTTTACAGGGCACTTAGCATAGATCATTCATCAATATTTAACCCTTATGGTACTTCGTCGATAGCACAGATCATCGCAATGAATACTTAGACTAAAGATGATTCAGTACTTAGCCACAGAAATATAGATTAGATTCAGAAGATCAAGCACTAAGCATCTTATATATCAGATCTAACATTCATTCATATGTCATAAGCACATAGCATAACTAGATCTATTTAATCACAGCAAGCACTTAGCCAACAAGGAGATAAACACATTAGGTCGAAGCACAGAGCATAATACACAAAGTTATCGTGGTTCACCCCCACCCTGGGGCTACGTCCACAAAGTCTTCTTCTTTATATTATCTCAATCAAGCGGTTACAGCACATAGCTTCAGTAACCCTAACTTCATACAGGACAGAAGATTTGCGCAGCTCGCTAGATCCTTCTTCCTTGCACTATAGCACAAAACTACAACAACTTGCACTTAGCTTTCCAATCTCCTTACAATCATGCACAGAGCACTTGCAATTTACATCCAATCACACAAATCCAGCTACTAGCACTAAGACTTTTTATATACATCACACAGATGTACTACTACCCTCTACTTACATTGCCTAAGTATCTATTTATAGATTACAAAATGGGCCTAAGCATGGGTAAACCCATGAGCCGACATCCCTTTCCCTTTACATCAACCCAAAACCCTAAAAGGGACCCAAAAAATAGGTCTTGCTTCCCTAATTTCCTCTTCGCGTTGCTCTCCATATTTGGCAAGCTATTGCAGTCCCAAAAACGGCCAAATATGACCAAGTATTCTTCAAGATTTGGTCAAGGGCCAACAGGCCCCCAACACTCACCTATGACTCGTCCTGAGTCACTCAGGTATGATCAATTCCACCTCGAATGCCTCGATCTTGGCTTGAGCTGCTTCGACCTGTTGCAGTGCAACAGCCTCTTGCTCATTAAATTTTTGAATTACTATGTCATTGAGTGGTCCTTCCAAGTGTTGTTCTGCAGTAATGACAACCTGTTCGAGTTCAGCTCCCTGGATTTCAAGTTCAGTGAACAGTTGGCATGCCTTTTCTTGGATTAGCTAAAGTCGTTGGGATACTTCCATCACTTTACTTTGCAACGTATGTACCTTTTGTTGGGTTGTGCGTTGTTCTGAGAACCTCTTCATTCTTTCGACTGGGGTCAAAGTCTTTATCTGCGCCTATAGCATGTATGGATGCTGTGTTGCTTCTTGGAGTTGTTCCTCCAATGTTTGCAATTCTGGATTCTCTGCGAGGATTTCATAAGTCTGGGCGCTTCTAGCGCTCAGTTGATTGAATTCCAAGACAAAGTTTTTTAATCGGCCAACTGCGCTTCGAGTAGTGGCCTCTCTTAGATCTCTTATTTCTCGGGGGGGTCTCAGGCACGGTGTAGAGATCCAGATCCGTGATTCATTGTTGGATTTGTTGGATCACTTCTTCCAGTTGGGTCACTTGTTGTGGGAGACAGTCTTCCATTTTCACTTCTATGACTGTCACAGAGTGTAGTGCTTTGTGAATCCTTTCCTGTACTTCAATTTGCTCTGCTAGCAATTGTGCCTTTTCCTCGTCCCACTTCGTTTTCAGGGCAAGCTTTTCCCATGCTGCCTCATTCTGTTATTCTAGAAGTGATTTTTGTGCTTGCAACAAAGCTTATGTGGCTTGTGCTGTGTCTTCTTGAGCTCCTTGAAGGCGAGCTTCGACTTGATCAACGATCTAGTGTAACTGAGTGGGCTCATCGCCTGTTCCTGATGTTTCGCTTATCAAGGGCACTGTAGAAACTACTTGGCTGGACTGGAGTGTCTGCTGCAATTCTTTGAGTTTGCCCTTGATTTGGTTGAATAGCTCCTCTTGCTTTGCTTCTTGATTTTCTACGAGCTCTAGTGAAACATCATTTAGCGTGGCAATTAAGAAGTCGAAGTCATCCGAGGTAAGGGTAGTTTTAAGCGTGGTACGGGTAGCCTTAGCTTTCTTTCAGGAGGAGGGTTTTGGTGGTTTCATCTTTCTTTTCATGGAGGGATCCTCCTCCTCTCTAGGTGGAGTAACCTCATCTCTATTTTGTTCAACTTATGTACCGCCTATCTCATCACCATCACCTCCCTACATAGGTGAGACCGAAGTAGTCTTCGTGGACGTTGTAGGGACATCTTCAACGTCGTCATCCTTCTTAGTCCTACTTGGCCCAGGTGTATCCCGCATAGCTTCAGGTATTTCCTTGTCGGACATGTCTGTGGGGTCTGCTTCAATAAGGAGGTTCGCCGACCATTCCTTGGTAATCTCCTCCAAGTCATCTTCTATCAACTTGTAGTAGGATTGGAGCTGTTGTTTATGCTCATCATCGCGCGCTGTAATATAGGTGAAGTGGCGGTCCACGCTAAATTTCATCAAAGGTCTAAACCTATGAAGTACGTTTGCGGTGATTCACGGTGTAGACTGAATTGCATTCTTCAGTTGGTTAAAGTAGGTGTGGAAGGCAACATTGGACTGCCACTGCTTGTTCATGTCGTTGGAGTACCACAGCATACAGAACTTCATGGCTAGTGGATCGAAAGGTTCAATCTCCAGAAAAGTGGCTCCCTATGGAAGTTCCCAAGCGATCAGAGCGATGATTTTGAGCAACCAAATAAAGTGGAACTCATACCCTTGGTCTTGCGCTCCTCTGTAATCCAACTCTAACTAGTTTACAAGATATTGTGCCCAATTCATCTGTAGTCCCTCAGCGCACTTCCCTGCGAGGTCAACTATGAAGCCAATCACCTATGTTGGTCTATTCTTATGAACTAACTTTCCCACGATATGCTGACATGCAAGGAACACTGCTCCACTCTGGATAGAGGCTACCTTGTAGCCTCATGTACCCTTCTCTACATCGCCATAAGTTTCCTTTATCCATTGTGCTAGTGCTCGGTATGAGGTCTTGCCTGGGTAAAATTCCTATGGATCGGGGCCTTGCATGCTAAGTCCTGTGATTCGATTGATCAAAGTCAGATCCACAGTGATGGAGTGGTCCAACCATAAGTATCCGTCGTGGTAGCAAGACAGCAGTAACCTAATGCATGCATTCACTTCCTGGTGTCTGTCAAAGTGAGGGATCTTCATTACGTTGAGCAATGTGGACTACGTGAGGTTCTAGGTCCAGGACTGTGGGACAATCTTAGGATTTTTTCCTTTGGTCTTGGTTAAGTACTTATGCGGAGCTAACATGTTGTAGGTTTTGCGATCTCCAAGGTTAAAAACATTAAATTTCAATGCTAGGAGCTTATCTTGGTCAGCATGTACTGCACGCACCCCTTTCAAAAGATATGTGGTGATCAAGGTGTACTCAAAGTCTCTGGGTACACTGTCGTTGTTAATATTTTCGTTCAAAGGTGGTATGTAAACTGACAGAATGCACAGGATCAGCTTGGCATTTGCAATATCGTCTCTGTGCTTTGTTCTTGTCTCGGTCGTGGTTCTGGAAGGTCCTACTCCGTGAGCAGTGGAGGGAGAAGCTTGGACTCCTCCTGTCGATGATGCTTGCACACTTGCAGACATCCTTCTCTCTGACATGACTCTCTCATCCATTAGGTCAATCAAGACTTCTTCAACTGCTTTCTCAATAGCGCTGAGCTCATCCGACATACAAGCTTGGGTCCACTAGCTCAAGTGTGAAAATGAATTCAGAGACTACAATGAAAAGTATGGGAACAAGGCAATGATCATAGAGTGAATTAATCCCAAGTTTCAGGCTCAAATTCTCACTTAGGAAAAATTATTCTCGGTGCGTGGCACGACGAACTAAGTAGGGAAACTTAGCAACGGTCTGCTTGCAATGGATATGGGGCCTTCATTAACTCCGTTCTATCCATTCTGGTGTTGTCCAACGATCTAGTGGGAACCCATAATTTCTTTTTGACCCGTTCAGGGTAGAATTCGAATGGGTATATCGGTCCAACAGCTATATTGTTGCACCATGGTGAAGTGTCAGATGTCATTGTTCTGATATCTCAGTGAAGCTCAATTCTTGTGATTTTTCCTTTTGCGAAGTTTCCTCTGGAGTCTTCTGTAACTTTTCGATTTTGGCCCTCTTCTTACTTAGCTTCCTAGCCTTTTTCCCAATGAGCTTAGTCTCAGTCATCCTTTTTCCATTCTGAGTCTTATCTTCTCTCGACATAGTCACTTCGCGCTGCTTAGGTTCTTTCTTCAGATCCAAGGGTAATACTCCTTCATCATTAGGTATTTCGATCTTCTGTGATTCCTCTAACGCTCGTATAGCTTCGACATCCAGGTCCCTAGTGTTTAATAGCTGAGATCTGTTCTCTTGTTCCTCCATCAAGTAGGCGATCCTTCTAGTCATAAATTCCATGACTTCTTGCTTCTTTTGTTCTAGGGATTCCTTTTCTTCTTTCCTCTGGATCTGGTCTTTTTCAATCTAGATATTTCCTAACAAATATGGAAATGGGGCATGGTCCTCAATAAATCTAATGACTTCAAACTCTTCCTCTGTCGAAGTTCCATGGGTACTCATAACTATCTGGGTAATTCTACCACATAGGGTTACCATTTTTCCTTTAAACAATCTGATCATTCCTAGTGAAGGGACCAGAGCAGGCCTTCCTAGGGTTTCCCAAGTGCTTTCTATCATAATGTTTATCGTTGTTCCCTCATCCAGAGAACAGTCAATGTCGAAGTCTCCTATTCTTACTTCAATTTTCTCCTTTTCTTTGAAGACCTCTAACAAACTGACCGCCTTATGATCATCTATGGTTTCTTTTATTTTTAGTAACATGATCTCTGATTCTTTCTGGGGTTCTTCCATAATTTTAGTCTCTTGATCTCCTTGAGAGTTTGCTTGTTCCATATTCAGGTTTTCAAGTCTAGCAATCATTCTAGGGCAATCCAATACTTCGTGGTCCATAGATTTACAACAGAGGCAACTGGGGTTTCTCCCAAGGAATTCCTTAGCAAGATGTCCTAGTCTTATGTAATTGTAACAAAGAGTTAATCATATCTTTCACGTCCATGATCCCCAACTCTTCTTGTACTGTGCGCTAGGATCATGATGGCTATCCTACAAAAATTTCTTTCTAGGATCCTACATCCATTGGTTAGTCCAAAAATTATTTTTATGCATAGGTATAACATATCTTTCACTATTCCTATCAGACCTATTCATATCAAACTTTCTTTTATCTAACAATGCTCTAGTTTTCAAACTAGGACAAAATTTATCAAGCGTACTTAAATTCATGCTTCAAAAACAAAAAAATTCCACTTACCTTACCTATATAGAGCACAAATCTTTCAGATCTAAAACTTGAACTATTCTTACCTTTACTAGAGGCTAGAGTTTACAGATCTTACCTCTTTTCTGCGGAAATTTCTACTTTTACCTTTCTTAGAGAATAAAGTGTTCAGATCTCACTTATTTTCTTCAGTATCAACCTCTTTCTTGCAGATCTGACCTCTTTCCTTCAGATCTGACATTTCTTTCTCGGCACAAAACTTCGTATGTCAAGTAGAATACTGTGCACTAGGGCAATAGATCTATGCACAGAGCTTCTTTCGTACAAAGCTTTTTCTTCTTTAGTTCCCAGCAATCACAGTTCCAGGTCCCAGCAACGGAACCATTTGTTGGCATAGGGGCAGACCCAGGGTTCAACGCTCAAGAGCACACCAACAAAACCCTAACTACTGGCCCTTTCGGAAACACCTTTGAAGTAGATGAAGTCTCACCCAAGGTAGAGGCAAGGGTGCTTGCAGGACTCATATGTCTACAACCTTAGTTGGGACATCGATCTGTGATTATATATTTTACAAGGAACTTAGCATAGATCATTCATCAATATTTAACCCTTATGTTACTTCGCAGATAGCACAGAGCATCGCAATGAATACTTAGACTAAAGATGATTCAGTACTTATCCACAGAAATATAGATTAGATTCAGCAGATCAAGCACTAAGCATCTTATATATCAGATATAACATTCATTCATATGTCATAAGCACATAGCATAACTAGATTTATTTAATCATAGCAAGCACTTAGCCAAGAAGGAGATAAACACATTAGGTTGAAGCACAGAGCACAACACAGAAAGCTATCGTGGTTCACCCCCACCCTAGGGCTACGTCCACAAAGTCTTCTTCTTTATATTATCTCAGTCAAGCGGTTACAGCACAGAGCTTCAAAAACCCTTACATCGTATAGGACAGAAGATCTGTGCAGCTCGCTAGATCCTTCTTCCTTTCACTTTAGCACAAAACTACAACAACTTGCACTTAGCTTTCCAATCTCCTTACAATCACGCACAGAGCACTTGCAATATACATCCAATCACACAGATCCAACTACTAGCACTAAGCCTTTAGCTATACATCACATAGATGTACTACTACCCTCTACTTACATTGCCTAAGTATCTATTTATAGACTACAAAATGGGCCTAAGCATGGGTAAACCCACGGGCCAACATCCCTTTCCCTTTACATCAACCCAAAACCCTAAAAGGGACCCAAAAAATAGGTCTTGCTTCCCTAATTTCCGCTTCGCGTTGCGCTCCATCTTTGGCAAGCTGTCACGGTCCCAAAAATAGTCAAATATGACCAAGTATTCTTCAAGACTTGGTCAAGGACCAACACCCATAATGGAAATGAGAAACTATCTCCATGGATTTCATCATAGGGTTACCAAAATCAACCAAGCAGAATGACACCATTATGGTAGTTTTGGAAAAACTAAGCAAGGTTGTTCACTTTATTCTTGTCAAGTCAACTTGCAAGGCAATAGATATTTACAGTATTTTCATGAAATAAATATTTAGACTACATGGAATTCCTAAGGAAATCATATTAGACATAGATACAAATTTTACTTCAAATTTTTAGAGATCTTTGTTTGTTGGTCTTGAAACTAAATTACTATTTATTACAACCTATAACCCTCGAACTGATGGGAAGACATAGAGGGTAAACCAAGTGTTAGAGGACATGTTAAGGATGCATGTGATGCATCATCCCAATAAGTGGGAAGACTACCTACCACTGGTAGAGTTTGCTTATAACAATGGATATCAAGAGTCATTGAAGATGATCCCTTTTGAGGCCCTTTATGGCAGACAATGCAATATACCAATCAACTCAAATAAACAAGTAGACAAAATTACAGTCGGGCCAAATATGCTAAAAGAAATGGAACAACAAGTGGTTCAAATAAAATAGAATATGAAAATAGCTTAGGATAGATAGAAAAGATATGCAAACAGAAAAATGACTCCTAGAGAGTTCAAAGCACGGGATCACGTGTATCTTCGAGATATGCCCAGAAATATTTCCTTGTGAATGGGAGATTGTGCCAAGATGGCAACTCAATATTGTGGACCCTTTGATATTTTGGATACAGTGGGACCTGTAGCATATAGACTATCACTTCCTCCCATAGTGAAGTACAATAATGTTTTCCATGTGTCATTACTGAAGAAGTATGTACATGATTCTAATCATATAATTGATTGGTTGTTGGTACAGGGGTAGACCCAAGGTTCAGCTCCAAGAGAGCACCAACAAGCCCTAACTACTGGCCCTTTCAACAACACCTGCGAGGTAGATGCAGTCTCACTCAAAGAAACTATGGGGGGGTTGCAGGACAGATATGTCTACAACCAAAGGGAATATCAAGTGGATCTAATACAAGAACAACACATCATTTCTATATCAAGTATCAAAATAGATCTACTTCACACAACTATCTGTCAAATCTAACATAGTAATCAACTAGAAGTATATCAAATGACAAAGAACAGAGCATCAATCACACACAACACGAAATAGAAATGGTTCACCCTCTCTCTAGGGATACATCCACAGAATTTTGTTTTATAATATATTAAGATGAAGCATACATTTCTTATCTACGCTCTTAGCTAGTAGATCTTCTTTCCTCTCCTCTCTGTCTCTCCCCCTTCCCGTGCACCCATCTGTAGGACTGATCTTTGTACCCAGCTGAAGATATTACAATACTAGAATGCTCTTATACTTAGCACTTCTCTCTCACACAACAATACTCACTCATGCTAATAAAAAAAATAGAACAAACCCTCTTCCCTCATCTAGGTTCTTATTTATACATTACAATGGCTCACTGACAGCCTTAGGCCAAAACCTAGGTTTCAAAACCCTAGGTCAACTTGAACTATTTTTTCAGGGCTTCGCCAGCCTGTCTTTCCTTCCTTTGCGTGTAGTGCTTCAAAGCATCCAACGGTGGCTTTTTCCGCTTGTTGATTTTTCCACGATCCATATTCCTTGTTGATTTGTCATCCTCGATCTCCTCGTCCAATGACTTTCTTTCTCTTACTTCACTCCATCTTTTTTTCTCTTCTACTCACTTCGACCCAGTAACAGTCACTGTGTCTTCCGCGTAGTTCACATTTTTCCTTTTCTTCCTTGATCTTTGCTTACTTCCATACCCAAGGGCCAACAGGCCCCCAACACTCACCTGTGACTCGTCCTAAGGCACTTTAGGTCTTAGCCTTGTTTTTTACTTTGACTTCAGACTGTGCAGTGCAGCCTCCACTTTCATCCCTATGCCTTCCTTCCTTCCTTCCTTCCTTCCTTGTGCAGTCTGTCTTTTCTGTGTCTGGTACCTAGTTTCAACTGCACCTGGTACCTAGACCCTTTTCCTTATGATTTTACTGAGAGATGCAAGGTAGAGGGTTGTCGTAATATAATTTCAATCGGATCCCGTTTACCAAACCTTCCTTCCATTCTCCATTCAAGGTCTTCAACTATGCATCTCCTCCTTCTGTAACATAAGCGACCTCATATGGCCCAAGCCAATGCATTCTAAACTTCCCAGTATGCTTCATGAACTTACTGTCATATACCAGTACCAAATCACCTTACTTAAATGCCTTCTTCTTGATGTGTCTGTCATGGTAGGCCTTCTCTCTTTCCTTCTGAACCTGCTGATAAAATCCTACAATAAATTTTTCTTCTTCTAGTTCGACCAACTGTGTGAGCCTCTCTCGAACAACGCCAGTGTCATCCATATCTGTAAAAGTAGCGATTATTAAGCTTGGTATCAAATATTCTATTGGGACAATGGCCTTGAGACCATAAACCAACTTAAAAGGGGTTTGCATTGTTAGTTTCTTGCAAGTGGTTCTATAGGCCCAAAGTACTACTAGTACTCTTAAATCCCAGTCATCCTTGTTCACACTACAAATATTCGTTGGCGCTATCTCTAGTATCTTATTGAATGCATGAACTGTCTCATTCGCTTGAGGATGGTAAGGTGTGCTCTTCTGATGATGGACTGCAAATTCCTCAGTCAAGGCTTCAACTATTTTATTGATGAAATGTGTGCCTTGATCACTCATAAGGATCTTTGGGCATCCAAACCTGGTTATGATGTCATCAAATATGAAGCATGTAGTTGTAGTTGCACTATAGTCCTTAACTTCTCTTGCTTTGGCCCATCTGTTCAAGTACTCTATCGCAGTGGTTATGTACCTTTCTCCTGTGCACTTTCCTATTGGGTGTATAGGTCCCATGAAGTCAATGGCCCATTTCTCAAATGCTTGTAGGTTCAGTTGTGGTGATAAAGGAATTCCATCTCTTCTGGATGGTTTCCCAACTCGTTGGCATACATCGCAGGCTCTATAGTAGTCCTTAGCATCTTTGTGTAGAGTAGGCCACCAAAGGCCAGCCCTGAGAATCTTATGTTCGGTTGCTTTCCCTGCGTAGTGTCCTCCTATGATGCCTTCATGAGATTCGGCGAGGATCAATGGTCGCTCTTCATCCATAACACACCTCCTTAATATCTCATCAGGTCCCATCTTGTATAGTTGTCCATCTATAAGTGAAAAGTCAACAATGTGCACTACTTGTTGTTTCTTCCGCGTGATTGTATACTCACTACGTGTCATTCCTGTTGACAAGAACTAGACTATTTCTGCAAAGTGGTCATCAATATTTCTAATAGCCAACAACTATGCATACATCAGCGTATCCTCCAAACTAGTTGGCTCTTCTCCATGTTCCAACCTCGACAAGTGGTCAGGACCTTTGTTCATTCTTCCTGGCTTAACCACAATTTCGAAATCATATTGCTGAAATAGGAGAAGCCAACTACATATTCTCCCCCCCAACACTGGCTTGTTGATTAGGTATTTCAATGCGGAGTGATCAATAAACATTTTAAAGTGTCCTCCCAACAATTAGTGGTGAAATTTATGCAGCGTATACACCATGGCTAACCCTTCTCTCTCGATGAATTAATCTCAACTATTGATAGCTTCCTACTAGAAAAGTCTAACGGGTGTTTGATGTCTCCTATTATTGGTTGTGCTAACATAGCTCCTAATGCAATAGAAGATGCATCGACATGTACATGAAATTCCTTGCTCCAATCTAGGAAAACCAGAATAGGTGCAGTAACCATTTTCTGTTTCAGCGTGTCGAAGCTCTGTTGGTATTCTTCTGTCCAGTGAAATTGACAGTCTTTATTCAAAATATTCTCCATGGGTGTTGTAATATGGGCATAGCCTTTAATGAATTTATTGTAATATCCAGTGTGTCCCAGCATAGTACGCAGCTCTTTGACTAAAGTGGGAGGGGGTAGATCAACTATAATGGCAATTTTAGATGGATCTACCAGCAATCCCTGCTTGCATACAATATGAACTAACAACACTCCAAATGGTGAGAAGAAGATGCACTTCTTTAGATTCAAGGAAATCTTGCACTCCCTACACTTATCCAACATTAGTCTTAGACATTTAATATGATTTTTCAATAAACTAAAAATAGTCCAACCATCAAAGTATGCTTCTAGAAATTTATATAGAAACTCCTTGAATGCTTCGACCACCACACTGGAAAAGGTGGTTGGGGCATTCTTCAATCCAAATGGAATTACTGTATATTGGTAGGATCCCCACTCTGTAGAAAATGTGGTCTTATGGCGATCTTCCTTGGAAATCTGGATCTGATGGTATCTAGAAAATCCATCTGTGAAAGAATATACCTCCTGTCCACCTACATTATCTAACACTTCGTCAGTGAATGGTGTAGGAAATGGGTCATGCAAACAGGCATTGTTCAACTTCCTGAGATCTGCACAGATCTTGATCTCTCCTGTCTTCTTGTCTTGTACCACCATAGGGATAATCCACACTGATTCTTCGAGAGGTTCGATAATCTCGTCTTCCAGCATTCTGTCAAGTTCAATCTTCACTTTCTCCTTTTGTTTAGGGTTCAATCTTTAGGGTCTCTGTTTGACTGGTCTGACATCTGGTTTCAAAGGGATCCTCATATCTCCCATAGGCCCTTTAATGCCCTTCATATCAATGAACTTGGTCAGAAACAAGTCCTGATATTCATGCAGTAACTCTGTGATCTTGTCAATAGTAGAAGCATCCCAATAATATCCAACATTTGCAAGCTTTGGTGTTTGCTTTGTTCCAATATTGACTTTATTGATCTTGATTGGTTGTCCAATAAATGGTAGCTCAACTCATGGTCCTTCCATATCTCTCTGTCCTTATGTTTCTGTGATGTTCACCTTCCTAGGATCATCGTCTTCATCGACATTGATGTTTTAACAGCCTTGCAGTTTCTGGAGGGGCGCAGTCCATTCGTCCTCTTTTTCTTCCAAGGGGAGGCTAGATGCCTCCTCAAATATTTTCTGTCTTACAATCTGTAATGCTCGATCTATGGAAGGATATTGACTTTTGAATAAGAAGGTAGTTATAAAGTTCTGAGTCATACCTTCCCAATCTGTAGTGATGAGGCGCAACTCTGCTTGAAAGTACTAGTTGATAGGGGTTTTTTCCAACGTGTTAATGAATTTTTGCACCCACTTCTCTTGAGGGATCTTGCTCTAGGCTTCCTCACAACTTCGCACATGGTCCTTTGGGAAACTTCGACCTATGTACCTAACTTCACATCCTTCTACTTGTGCTGAGAACCGCACTGTCATCAAAGTACGACATTGTACCCAATCTGTAATGTTGTTTTTGTGTGCCCCCCACCATCTTGTTGGGGTTGCTTTCAAGGCATCATCCATTGCCAACAATATTTGTTGCATTGGTAAACTTTCTTCAAAGTTCTACAAGAAGGTTTCTAAAGGATTTAGTCCATCAAAAGCGGGCAAGTGACTTACTGTTGTGTCGATCCAGTGAACTTCTCTGGTTAATCTAGCACATCTCCTTGTAGACACTTCATACATTTTGTTCTACCAGTTCTCCAATGCTTCCTCTAAATCTAATGAACACACATTGTCACTTCACCATCTTAGGTTCCCATCCACCATAGGATTAATTTAATCTTGTTGTCTGGCTGTTAATTTAAATATGTTTTCCAGTTCATATGCATGGTCTTCTTCTCTGATGGGTTATTTGTATCGCTGACCTTCATCGGGATCTAAAGGTGTAGGGACCCTAAGGCCATCTCCTTCAAATGTCATTTTTATTTTCTTTAAGTCAACCATAGTGGAATTATTGAAATCCCAATCAATTCCTAACAGTGCAGGGTAAGGACAGTTATCATCAACTATCTCAATTACCTCGAAGTCTACAAACATCCTCACTCCGTCGATGTCCACAAGGACATGTTCCAATATTCCAAAGGGGCTTACAGCTTATTGATTAGCCATCCTAAGACGAATAGGGTAATAGATCAACTTAGGTTTTCCCATCAGTGCCCAGGTTTGCTTCGTCATGACATTGACCTCCGACCCTAAGTCGAGGACCACATAGTCCATATCATACTCTATGATTTGAGCATTCAAGTGTAATTCCTTATTTGACCTTCTCCTTTTAGAGACTTGGTGTACTACCCTATTTGGTAAGGGATCGATCTTTCCTAGCTCATACTGTCTGATTAAATTTTGCAGCACTTGTACAATGCTTTCATCCTGAATCATCTTAATACAAGTATATAAGAATTCCATGAGTTTGCTTACCTCTTTTCCTTCGTTTGGCAGAGCCGACTGATCAAATTCTAGAGGCATCCCATATTCTCTTACTTCTTGTCATGTCTTTGATGAAGAACCTTGGTCTCCCCTGAATTCTCTTCTTGCCTCCTCAAACATTTGTTTGTCTTTCTTTGCATCAAAAGTTCATGTCCTCTCTGCAGCTTTCCTGACTCATGATTCTTCTGTAGTCTTTCCTTGGGTCATTCTGTCTTCTCTTGTAACAGCACCTCCTTAAGTGATAAAAATGAATCTAGGGTCCTCTCCATGAGGTTCAGTGTATATCAGTTGCACTTGTGGGTTCTACTGAGGTTCTCGTCTCTCCTGAAGCTTAGCTAGCAGCACAGGACAATCTTCGATAACATGTTCGAATGAACTGCAGTAGCTGCAAGTAGTACAAGGGTTCTAAAAGTCCCTTGCTAAGTGTCCTAGTTGTGTGCAGCTATAAAATATGATCTATCCTCGACCTCGACCCATACCTCCCCCTCTTCCTCTTCCTCTGAATCCGCCGCGAGGATTGAGGTTTCCTCTTCCTGGAGAATTGTACTGTGTAGTGTTTCCTTCATGCTGTACTTCACCTTGAATTTTGTATATAACCCTTGATCTTTCATGCATGAGGTCATAATCCCTACAATCCTTATCATAATGCCCCACAAACTTACAAAACATTGAATACAAATTTTTGGGTGTCTGAACATATTTTTGTATGTAATAGCACTCACCTGGGCGATTTCTATTTCTGCATACCTCGCACCAGGGTAGGGTGACTTGCTTCAAAGGGATCGAAGTTCCAGAGGCCAAGTATTCATGAAATAGAGGATAGTGTTCCTTTTCATGGCCTTCTGATTTGCACTTGACACACCAAATGTCTTCTCTTTTATCTTTTCCCTTGTCCTTCTTCATATCTTCGACCTGTAGAGAGAAACTAGTTAGTTGACTCAAGATTTGACTCATACCTGAGCTGGATTCTCCCATAGGGGATGATTCTAACTTCATGGCGATCTCTAGCACCTCATCCTACGAAGAAATCTTTTGTTGCATCAGAGGAACTCTGATGTGTGGTAAGAGGGCAGCAATGAGCCATTCCTTGTTCTGCTCATCTGGGATTTGAAAACTCAGATGGCATGTCAAGGACTTAAATCTTTGATCAAACTCCCACACAGGTTCAGATATTCTCTTCTTGATTTCTTTTATTTCTGTAATGCACTGTGATTCTGACTTAAGTTTCTTGAATTCAACAATTATCGAAGTCCTAATGGCATTCAACAGTTTAGGTGTAGATCCTTGGAAAAATTTCATGTACCAGATCAGTGCGCGATATCTTAGGGTAGTACTGAACTGAGCTCATTTGACAGCTTCGTCGATGATATTCTTAATACTCCACACGGATTCATAGATAAACCAGTGTTGTTCAAGGTCTTCAGATACATGTCCTCTAAAGGTGGGTAACCTCATCTCATCTGCCACATATCTTCCTAGGTTTCTTGATTGAGTATGTGGTGGGATACTAGTGACAATGCTCTGAACACTTAGGTGACTCTGATTATTCTGATTACTTAATGTTGTTGAATCAACAGGAGGAATAATAGTACTTACTTCAACAGTCTCTGCAGTTCCTAAAGTTTCTGGCTCTTCCCAGCGAGGTTCTTCATCTTTTCCTTCCTCTTCCCTAGTAGGTTATAAAAGCTCTTCATCCATCACATATGCCTCTTCTCCACTGTAGAAACCCTCGTCCCTATAGTTCTCCTTGAACAGGTTCGCAAGATTAACTTCTCTGAATGATCTCCCACAGCGCGTATGTCCAGTCTCTGTGTCATTGTCGTTGTCTGAATTCTTGAACATTAGCCTTTTCCAATCCATCCAACTACTGTATCATCAAGATGTTCTTCTCATGAAATATAATCTTGATCCTCAACTTTAGAAAGTGTAAAAATTTTCCTCTGGTCCCTTGAAGAAATATCTCTCGGCTTGGCTATATGACTCTACTCTATCAACAACAAACTCAATGATGTACCCTCCAATGGTGCTATCAAACTAGTGATCTACTACTCTTGACACGGCGTTGTCAACTCTCTTGACCTTCTTGATCAACGCCAATGTCCAAACCACAGGAGGTCTAGATCTGATCTCAAACTAGGTATCTGCTAACCTAGCTAACCACTCGTATATCTCTTGATGGATTCCTCCAAATAAAATCTTGTGTATATCAGTGAAGATATATCTTTCTAACCAATCCTTTGTACTAAGATTAGGTTTCTTGTTCTGGGCTTCAGCGAAGTCCTTTTCTTGATCTTCTATCCACTTCTAAATCTCTGTCTTTGATGGAAACCACCTTAACATTCCCTCAAGAATATTCTTGTCTCGACAACGGAACCATTTTTTGGCACAGGGGAAGACCTAGGGTTCAACTCCAAGAGCGCACCAACAATCCCTAACTACTGGCCCTTTCGGCAACATCTGCGAGGCAGATGCAGTATCACCTGGAGAAGCTATGGGGGGGTTGCAGGACAGAGATGTCTACAACCAAAGGAAATATCAAGTGGATCTAATACAAGAACAACACATCATTTCTATATCAAGTATCAACTTAGATCTACTTCGCACAACTATCTATCAGATCTAACACATTAATCAACTAGTAGTATATCAAATGACAAAGAATAGAGCATCAGTCACACACAACACGAAATATACATGGTTCACCCTCTCTCTAGGGCTACATCCACAGAACTGTGCTTTATAATATATTAAGATGAAGCATATAGTTCTTATCTGCGCTCTTAGCTAGCATATATTCTTTCTTCTCCTCTTTGTCTCTCCCCCTTCCTGTGCACCCAGCTGCAGGACTGATCTTTGCACCCAGCTGAAGATCTTACAATACCATAAGGCTCTTATACTTATAACTTCTCTCTCACACAACAATACTCACTCATGCCAATAACAAAACTAGAACGAACCCTCTTCCCTCATCTAGGTTCTTATTTATACATTACAATGGCTCACCGACAGCCTTAGGCTGAAACCTAGGTGTCAAAACCCTAAATACCAAAACCCTAGGTCAACTTGACCTGCTTTTTCAGGGCTTCACCAGTCTGTCTTTCCTTCCTTCGTGTGTGGTGCTCCAAAGCATCCAACGATGGATTTTTTTTCTTGCTGAGTTGTCCGTGATCCATCTTCCTTGTTGATCTGTCATTCTCGATCTCCTCATCCAACGACTTGCTTTCTCTTACTTCGCTCTGTCTTTTCTTCTCTTCTGCTCACTTCAACCCAGTAACAGTCACCGTGTCTTTCATGCAGTTCACATTTTTCCTTTTCTTCCTTGATCTTCGCTTACTTCCATACCCAAGGGCCAACATTGGTCTATGATTTAGGTGGAACCAGAGGGAGAATTCTTGTTAGAGACACAAAGCATAATAGACATGAAATAAATCCCACTCAGGAACAAAACCATTGCACAGGTCAAGGTGCAATGGAAACACTTTGGTCCAGTGAAGCTACATGGGAAATGGAGGATGCCATGAAACATGCATAGCCATTTCTTTTTACTATTGTACATATAGAGCACATCGGTAGGTAGAACATCGAGGATAATTTTCCTTTAAGGGGGAGGGGATTGTAATACCCTTGTTTCCCCCATCTTGTAAATATAACTATAACCTGCTAAAAGACTATGGGTAGACTAAATATGCGTGGATGTTAGAATTGATTAACCTTTTTGTTATAAAAGGTAATGTATATATTTTTGTTACTAAATAAAATGGAAAGTGTTGCATAACTGCTAAAGGGGTTTGCAAAGGTAGATCATGATGCATGAGAGATATGGTGAGGGGAACCAACAATGGTTGAGATGACCCCTACAAGACCATTATTTTACTGGATTTAAATTATTCATACCCATAATAGTACTCAGAGCCAGAAAAAAATAAATCACCAGTTAGGCTGGTAGTTGGGAAGTCCTCCTTAAGAGTTAATGAGGAGATGGGTAGAGTACCCATCTGAAAAATTCCTGACCTGACCCACAAAATTTGGAATTGGACCCATGAAATCTTGCTAAGGAAGGCAAGAAAAGAGAGGAAATTCGTGGGTAGAGGAAGGGTAGGAAAGAGGATGAGTTTAGTGACCATTTTTTGAAGAGGGAGAGCATGTGTAGCTCTCTGGTTCGGAATAGAACTGAAAAACAATTTTTTTCTGGGTACATGAATTTGTTGGGAAGCATTTTTAGTCCAATATGATAAACAAGTGATGGGTGTTGTATACGCACTAAAAACACACTAAAAACCCTTAATTAAATTGTCAACCGGGGGTAAGTAAACTTAGAGTTGTAGCAAAATATATGCCAAGGTAGAAGGATTGGAGGTAGTATAGTCTAATGAAGGAAGTGGATATCTAAGGGATAATCTATTCAAGAAAAAACGACTAATGATCAAACCCTACTAAAGAAACTTAAACTAGGTAACCTAAGTAACCTTTGGACCAAGTATCGATGGATAGTTCTAGGAAAAAAAATGAAAACCTTACTAAAACAAACTAGTTCAATCATAACAATAAACAAAAGCAAACTATTCAAATAAGCAAATAGCAACAACAAACTACTTGTAATTAACCTACTTAAATTCAATAAACAACTACCCTATGAAAGGAAGTAAATAAACAAGCAACTACACTATTGAAGCAAGAATAGACAAGTAAACAACTAACCTATTAAAGAAAGTAAACAACTAACTAGCCAAGGATAACTTCTACAGCAAGTAAACTAATTAAGACTACTCAATAAGCAACTAACTAAGCTAAGAGGCAAGTGAACTCTATTCTTAAATCAAACTTCAAAACTATTTCTAATTCAATCTACTAAATTGAAAGAAAGAATATTTAACAACTAATCTTTAATCTATGATAAGCAAACTACTCTTTAACCTACCAAAGCAAAAGACTATCTATTCTACAACAACAAGAAAACTATCTTCTTGTCTATGAAAACTCAAATATAGTGTTGATGGTTGTGTGAGTCTCTCCGGTGTCTTATAATATCACGATGGCACTTAACAATGAAATATAATTCAAGAGGGATAATCTCGGTATTGACTTCAATAGCAAAGTGAAAAGTGTGAATTAGGCAATCCAGTGAGAACTTAGCCATTATGAAAACAATCATCAATTATCCTTCATATCCATGTGATTATTACTCATGCATTAATCATCAACAGTTATAAAGAGATTATGCTATGAAATTCATTTGTAGTCTATACTACATAAGCAAACTCATAACTAAATTCAATCATTAACTACAAATTGAAATTGCAACCTAAATCCAAGAAAGGAATTGCATGAAGTAAACTAAATTAGTTCTATCTTAACAATTCAAATTGCAAAAAGAGAAATGCTTATAAACATAAATTAAACACTATTCTAGCATATGGCAAGTAAACTAATGAGAAAATTGATTGACAACTAGCTAAGCAAAGACTAAATAACAATTGAATAAGCAATCTACAAATAAAAACTAAATTTAACATTATCCATCCACCGAAGCCTTGTTAAAGAAAACATGAAATAAAATTCAGTTCTAAAACTTTGTTTTAACTTCTATTTTAAACTTGGTTTTAAACTCTGTTTCAACATAAAAAGAGTCTAAATCTACCATCTAATTACACATGGGGTTAGTGTCTAAATCTGCAAGCTTTCTTTCACTAACTACAAATTCAATACATATTGACAAGATTCTTCATAACAACTTGCAAAACCAAATTAAACCAATTAAACCATAAACAACAAATTAAATAACAAAGAAGTAAAATAACATTTCATATAGAGGAAATAAAACAAAAAGACATTTATGCTATGTAATTCATAAACAAAATGATAGAACAGTTACCCAAACTGTTGGTGTCCACCCCAGCAAGTTGTGGTCACTCTTCAAATGCACACCATGATCTTCAACAACACAAATTCGCCATTAAAACTAAAAATGCAGTCTTACACAATTTTGGCAAAATGAAAATGGAAAAACAGAAGGAAATTGTCTTTTCTCTCTAATACATGGCTTCCTGAACTTCTTAACTATTGTATGGCCACCATGGTGGTATTTATAAGATTTACAGACTAAGAGGTCGACCACTGGAGGTTCAAACAATTTCTAAAAACAGTAAAATGCATTAATGATGCCCTAACTGCTAAAATGGAGTAAGCCAATAATTTCCCAAGTTAACAACCCAAACTGAGTTGTCAAGAGTTCAGTAGCTGGAGGGGGAAAGCACGAGCAAAACCCATGTTCCTGATTCACCCATCGTTGGCTGCCAATACCATAACCACCAAATCGCCCATCATTTTTGTGCAGGACGGAGTGTCGGACAGAGTGTCGGACCAAGTACCGGATTGAGTATCGGATGGAGTATCGGACTGAGTGCTGAAAGCAAAAACATGTTGTGATTTTTCCCTGTGACACCAAAAAATGTGAATTAGATCCCTGGAAACATAAAAACATATTGAATTATAATCAAGATCATCATAAAATACGAATTATGCATACATGGTGGGGATCATAAAGTTTTGACACAAAATCTCTTCAAAAACTTCTCCAAAACATGAAAACGCATATATACATTCGGCAAAAGTATCTAATAAACGTCATAAAACTGATCATATCTCGGGCCCAACATTACCCCCACACTTACGATTTTGCAGGTCCCACTGCAAACAAAAAGAAATTTCCCCTCATGACTAGGCTTGTTGAGGAGGATCAGCTTTAGAAGCTTCTCCTTCTTGTTGTGAAGACTTTTCCTTATGCGTCTTGTGTTGATTCAGTTGTGCTTTGAGGCTGCGGTTGGATTTGGTCATCTCATCAACCAATCGTTGAAGGGATTTTACCTTTTCTTGGAGGACTGCATTATCATTGTGAAGATGTGTGTCTATTGTCTTCCTTTCTTCCAACTGTTGGAGCAACTAAGAATTATATTTTTGTAGCTTCTCAATGGCTGGGCCAGAATCAATGATCTCGGAGGAAGGCTTAGATCCTTTGAGAGATGTGGACAATCTATCATTCTTAGGATCTAGAGTAGGCATGGGTGAAGTAGTAGTAATAGGGGATTGATAAGGAGAGGTAGGTTCTGATTTTGTCTTTCTTTGTGGCTCTAATCCATCTACAGAAACTTCCCTAAGTCTCTTGTGAGGGCTCTCAAGATCGGAAGACACTTGGATAGGGTCCAAAGAAGGCAGGGGTTTTGGATAAGGTTTTTCTCTTGTGCTCCAGGTACTCTTTCGAAAGGTTCCTTTACCAAATTGATTGGATCCCCTCATATTTGTGGGAACTATGGGAAAGTCTTGTTGAATCACTTCTTGGAGATTTTTAGGTGTGGGATCAAGAGAGATTGAAGGCATCGAGGGGTTAACGATAGGCTTCTTTTGATCTTTACTCTTGGTATTTTTACCCGATGAGGATGCAGGGGTGTCAAAAATATTCTTGTATTGTTATGGTAAAGAAATGGTTTGTGCGGGGGGATTTGGAGTCTTTGGAGAGCGGGGCTTGGATGGATAAATAGTCTTTGGATCAAGTGTCTTTTTGTCGGTCTTAATTGTCAAGTGGGGATTTGCAAATTGATAGATGAATGTATCCCAAGTTTTCCCCTGTTTCTCTAGTTCAGCTAGAACAAGGAGTTTGATTAGGCCATGGTGAAAGAGGTTTTTGTGGGGGTTAGTTACATTCTTCCTCACTTGAGAGGACATATTCTCCAAGCTCTTTAGAAAGTAGAAGGGAAAATTCAAAGATTTTTTGAACTGAAAATGAGCTAGCAATCTGAAATGACAGGATTTGAAAGTGGAATATCTACCTTCGCATGTGATCAACCTAGTGGTGATGATGAGAGGGTTGATCAATTCTTCCTTTATCCATTCCCTGGAATATCCTTTTGATCCCGATATGTTCTGGAATTCGGGCTTAAAAACCCTATTATAACTTGAGCGCAACAGCTGGTGTTTTTTGAACCATCTATCTCCCATTCTTGGAAGCTTCGTGGTTGCAGCAATGGACTCTTCTGAGACCCCAAAGGTAAGAAACCCCACATGTGTTGTACTCCCATCGAAATCGAGGGAAAATTGCATGGATATTCCATCATCGTGGCCCTGCAAGTGGGATAAAAATGGCCCCCAAACTACGTGCAAAAACACCTCTCTGCACTGTGCAAATTCAATGATGGAAAAAATATCTTCACAGGAAGAGGTTTCATACCTCTTGGGCATTGTGATGAGGTGAAGAAATAGACAGAGGAAAAATTCACCAAGAGAGGGTGCGATCAGTCCAAGGGATGACATGAATTGAGCACGATCTGAATGCGATTGAACAGGGGAAGAAATGGCAGAGGCTTAGCACAATTTATTGACATAGGGAAGGGGAAATGGCAAGGGTGAATTGGGATAATAGGTTACCCAACCCGTATTTGAATGCGCCTATGGTGGAATTGGTTGCACACATGCGCAAACAAGTTTCCATGTGTGGGGAATTTCGAATTCAAAGGCACGTTTTTGGGGAAAATGATGCACAGTTAGATCAATGTCCAAGTCTTTTGACTTGGACATTTGATCATGAACATGTCTAAATTTTGCATCTTCACCCTTAATTGTCTGTAACCAATTTAATTGAATGTCATTGATACCTAGTTACCTAGAATTGTGGACAATTACTGGTGTGTAATCCATATGGCACTTCATTCGGCACCTCATACGGTACCTCATATGGCACCTCATACAGCACTTCATACATCACCTATGTGTTAAATACATTTTTACCTCCTATAATGGATAGTCTGCAATATAGACATGTTTTTGACAATCACAGTGGTTAAGAGCAGAGGCAGAATGCTCCCTTATTGATGATTTTTCCACCATGCTCACAAATTCCTCTTGCAAAGGACATGTAATGTCAAAAACCTACAATGAACAGGTTATAGCAAGCATAAGACATGTAATGTCAAACCTACAATGTATAGCTTGTAACAAGAAATAAACCGATAAAGTTGGTCTGTTAGGTATATGTTCAACAATTTATAGCACACGTGAGTTTAGCACTTCAAAAATAAGATGATTGTTGATGTAATAACCTGTATCATGGAAATAATACAAAAAATCTTACAAAGATTTATTTCTCTAGGAAATGATCATTTGTCAACTCATGAACCCCTCCCCAACACCTAAGTATTGTGACACCTCACAATCAAAAGTATAGGAAACCAGTGAGTTCTCCCAATAGCCAAAGATTTACAGTATGTCAAGTGTAAATATAAATTTCACAGATTGGTCTGACGAGACGGTTAGAAGATGGCCCCACCTATAGGATAAGATATCCTATATATAGATAAGAAGAGGTAGGCAAGAGAGTTTCAATATAGTCTTAGAGTTAGTTACCAATGGTAAGTTTATGGAGTTTATTAACCTTAGCTTAACATACATACTTCATGTCAACTTTGTCTGCAAGTAATGTCGTACATTAAGACAAGTTTAAATTTATTATTTATTTTTGTCAGATTACCATCCTCGCTAGGTAGAATGACCCATTGCCAGCAAGATTGTTCAGTACTCCGACGGGTTTACGTAGTCATACAATAGGCTAGTACCCACTGCCAGCAGACGTGTTCAGTATCCTGGTGGGTTAGCCTCTTACACCCTTAGAGACTAGCCCTCCATCCTTTAAGATTTTAGTATAAGATTTTATTTATGCAGGAAGATGGGGGGTAGCTCTGAAAACATTTTTTTATTTCTTCTTCTTTTTTTTCAATTGGGATGGTATTTATGTTAGAGGATGAGTTTCCATTATATTACTTAGTGATTGTCCTGATGTAAGGGGTACCTAAGTGGACGTGGCCTATCTAAAGATATGATATAATCAAGCTATTTAGTGTGTAGTGGATGGTACTATTGAGAAAGAACAGAAAGGTATCTCTAGGCTCAACTCACTTTCTTCTTTTGTAGTTATTGTGATGTTTCCATGACCAACTACTAATTAGACCTCCTTGTTACTAGTTAATAAAGACACTTTACTCACTTATTCAGGTTTCTTGGAAAAAAATTGTACGAGAGACCTCTAGGCTTGATGGCTATGGTATCACTTCCTTATACAGTGGTGAAGAGTTTCCAGAGAAATTGTTTTATAATTCCTTAAGAAAATGAAAATTTCTACAAAAACATGGCTAATTACAGTAAGTCAATATTCATTTGATGCTTAGTGGACAATGAAATTCAAGTGTAACAATGTTTTGAAGAAAAATCCTTCTTGAAATTGTCTACTCCCAGTGAAATAAATACTTACAGGAATCTCTAGAATTTACTTATTAACAAAATTCAAAAACTATTTACATATGTACAGTAGAAAATTCAGAAAATTTTTCAAGAACAAGTGGGGACTTCCCCATCTACTAGGGCCAATGCCTTGTCATTTGACATGACCTATAGAAAATCCTCTTTGGAAATGGTCTTATGATCAAATTTAATTCGGTGTCCATTTACTACAAAGGAGACTTGTCCATCGTCAATTGTTTTAATTTTTACAGCTCCATTGTCATATACAGTGTCTACCTCGTAAGGGCCCAACCACCAGGTGGTGAGTTTTCCTTTGAAGGTTTTGAATCGGGAATCAAATAACAAGTCCCAATCACCAGGTTGGAAGTGTTTCTTCTTAATAAACTTGTCATGCCACTTGCTCCTCTGGTTTTGGACTAATATTGTTCGTTGGATGGCATCTTGCCTGATTTCATCCAACTCATTCAATTGTAGGGATCGTTGCTTATGAGCCTCATCTAAGTTTAATCCCAATTCTGCGGCAATACGGAAGGTCCTTACTTGGAATTCTATTGGTAGAAGTACTTGTTTCACGTACACTAGCTCATAAGGGGTATGCCCAGTGGTATTTCTCCAAGTGGTTTGGTATGCCCACAGAGCCTCTGGAAGCCTATCAGCCCAATCTTGGTGATGTAATTGAACAATCTTGGTCAAGATAGCTTCCATGACTTTGTTTGTAGATTCTACCTAACCATTAGCTTGCGGGTGGTATGGAGAAGATTTACAGTGTTTAATCCCATATTTCTCTATCAGCTCTCTCATCAGCTTGGAAGTGAATTGAGTGCCTTGGTCTGTAACAATTTCATGAGGGACACCGAAACGGGTAAAGATGTCTTCATAGATAAATTCGACAACTGACTTTTTTGTAGCCCTAAATAGGTATTTTTCCTCTACCCACTTGGTGACATAGTCCGTACAAACCAAAATATAGTTCTTTTTATGGGACATGGATGAAATTGATCCTACAAAGTCAAGGGGCCATTTTTCAAAAGGTTCTATCATAACTTGGGCACGCAAAGGCATTTTTTTAGCTGACATAGGTCTTCCTATCCTTTAACAACTATCACAACTTCTCACATACTTGGCAGCATCTTTGAAAATGCTAGGCCAATAACAACCCGAATGTAACACCTTATATGTTGTACGTTTGTCAGAAAAATGGACACCACATGGTCCATCATGAGAACTTCGTAGTATTTCTAGTACCTCATCCTCTCGGACACATCTACGAATAATCAAATCAGGACCTGTGCGAAAAAGTTCATGACCAACCCAAGAGTAATTAGCACTCTATGTAATATTTTTCCGCTTTTCATGAGGTGACAAATGAGACAGTAGCTTCCTAGTAGCCAGATAGTTTTCCATATCTGCAAACCATGGGGTATTGATAGAAAGGAAAAATATGTGCTCGTCTGGGAAACTATCATCTACAGGGATATCATCATCCACATTTTTTATTCGGGAAAGAAAATCAGCTACCACATTATCCTTTCCAGGTTGGTCAAGCACAGTGATATTAAATTCTTGTAATAACAGGAGCCACCTAGTCACTCAGCCATTAGTTATGGGTTTAATCATGAGAAATCTAATGGTGGAATGATTTGTGTGTACAAATACTTCGTAACCTGTAATGTAATGACGAAACTTTTTAATAGCATGAACAACTACCAAGAATTCCTTCTTGGTAACTGTGTAGTTTAACTCGGTAGGGGACAATTTCTTGCTCACAAAATAAATGGCATAGGACTATTGGTCCTCTTTCTACCCTAATACCCCTCCTATTGCATTTTCGGAGGCATCAGTGGATATATGAAATGGGAGAGTCCAATTGGACTCTCTAAGAACTGGTGCCACAGACAGCTTAGCTTTCAGGGTTTCAAAGGTAGTTTTACACTGCTCAGTCCAAACAAAATCAACATATTTTATTAGTAATCTAAACATAGGTGCAGTAATCTTTGTAAAATTTTCAATAAACTATCGGTAGTATCTAGCATGTCCAAGAAATGTTCTCACCTCTTTCTAAGTCTTGGGGGGTGGAAGTCTGGTGATCACCTCAATCTTTGCAGGATCGACTTTTATCCCTTCAGATGAAACATGATGTCCTAGAACCACTCCTTCAGTTAAAAACATTTTACATTTTTCATGACTTAGAGACAGGTTCATTTCTTGGCATCTTATAAGGACTTTTTCTAAGTTGTCTAAGTGTTCCTGGTAAGTGTTTCCATAAACTATGAAGTCATCCATGTATACCTCCACACAATCATGTATAAGATCGGAAAATATCCCTAGTACTGCTCGTTGAAATGTGACAGGAGCATTACACAATCCAAATGGTAAGACCCTATAGGCATAGGTGCCAAAGGACAAGTAAAGGTAGTCTTTTCCTGGTCCTTAGGTGCTATGAGAATTTGATTGTACCCATTGTACCCATCTAAAAAGGAAAAATACTTCTTTCGAGACAAGGTATCCAGAACTTGGTCAATGAAGGGAAGAGGAAAGTAGTCTTTCAAATTGGCTTTATTGAGTTCTCATAAATCAACACAAATTCTCCATTTCCTGGTCACTTTATTTGGAACCACTACAAGTGGGGATACCCACTTGCTGTCAGAGATGGGATAAATAAATCTGACATTTAATAACTTTTGGATCTCCTCCTTTACTATATCTTTAAGTGCAGGGTTCATCCTTCTCTGGGGTTTCCTAACAGGTGTTACTTCCCCCTGGGTATATATGTGATGGATGCATGTGTCAGGGTGTATACCCTTCATGTCAGTGTATTCCCAAGAAAATTCTCCTGATTGTTCTTTAAGGATATCTACTAACTATTTCTATTGGTCTGCATCTAGCCCGGAGTTTATATGTAAAAATTTCCCTGGACTAATCTCATAGGGCATAGTATAAGACATGTCAGACTCATTTATCTCGAAGATAAAATGGATGGGTCCAATTGTTCCTAAAATTCTTCCCCAAACATGTACTCAAATTGGGGAAATGATTGTGGAAAATCCACACATGTTATAGCAGAAATAAATTGGTTTAGCACATTTTCCATTGTGTGCTCCTAAAGTTCCCATGCATGGTCACCTTGCAATATGGGTTCTTCCCAGTCCTCATTCTCGTATGGACATTCAAGCCACCATATATTCTCCATGATAGTTTGAGCCAGAGGATATATGGTGAGCTTCTGGATAGAAAGTCCATTTGAGATGGTCATTTCTCCCTCTCTGTATCCAATAAATGCATCGATTGTGGCTAGCCAAGGTCTTCCTAGAATGATGGGATGGCCTTTGGTAGGGTCCTTTGAGTGAATGACAAGGAAATCTTCTGGGTATTCCCATGAGGCTAAAGTAACCATGATATTATCTAAAATTCCTTCAGGTATAACCCTCCTTATATGTTAATTCCAAAATGGTTGGGGTAGGCCGAAGAAGAGATTGTAACTGTAATTGTTCCAAGGTAGTAGTGGTCATAACATTGATGGTTTCCCCTAGGTATATGAGATTGTTTCCAATGGAGACATCATTAATGGTTATGGTCACTACATGGTTTCCTGGGTTCCCATATTTTTCTATTTTTGGCTGCTTTGATCTATATTCAGAAAGTCCTCCTACCAAATGTACTGTAGGAGGGTCCTTTTGCTTCCTACCTGGCTTCTTAATACACAATTCTTTGACTACCTTACTGTATATTGGAATGTCTTTAATGGCTTGAAGCAGGGGAATCTTGACACAAATATTATTCAATTCATTCAAGATGTCAAATTCTGATCAGGTGGTAGGTTTCTCGATTACCAATCTCTCTAGATAAGGAGGGGCATTCGTAATTTGTGAAGGTTCATTTTGGGGAAGCTTGGGTTCTTGGTTCATTGGGATAATAGCATCTTCCCACATAGTTTCATCCGTGGGTTGGTTGGTGGTCTCTTCTTCTTCTTCTTCTTCCTGGATGACTACTGAAGGTCTCTGCCTATCCAGAACTTTTCTCGTCCTTTGATTCTCATCCACATGTTTCATCAATTGTTACATTGATGTTTTCCACAACTTTGTTCAATCTCATATTGTAACACTTGTATACTTTCCTTGTACTTGAGTAACCAATAAGTACACTTTTGTCCACACGAGAGTCAAACTTTCCCATTTTTCCATCTTCTCTTTTGATGTAGCATTTGCTTCCAAATACTTTGAAGTGCTTCACATTTGCTGATATTCATTTCCATAGATCATAGGGAGTTTTTCCTTCTTCTTTTTTCTGAGCATTACTTTGTTTTGAATGTGAACTATTGTATGCACTGCATGTGTCCAAAAAGTATTTGTCAATTTGGAATCCATGCTCTCATCCACTTTCATATATCTTTCCAAACCTGCTAAGTGTTCTTATGAATCCATCTCTATCCATATTGTCCAAGACTCTACTGCACAACTATCCATAATTTTGACTCATATGTCATTGTACTATCATGAAGTACTACTATAACTAATTAATATATCATATTGTAATTTTCCTAACTGAATGCACTGAATCTGTCTACTCAAACTCTGCAAGTTTCTCAAAGGATGGTTCTCTGGTCTCTTTCAGCTACCACATAGACTCCCCATGTCTATTATTTCTATTATCTGGGATTCTCTAAGATGGATGGCTCAAAACAATTCCTGCTATGATGTGTATTCATCATCATCTTCATTGGTATATTAATCATCTCTCTGAGCTCTGACTTATTTCCTTCTATCTGCGGATTCATATTTCACTACAATGCTTGAAAGTACAATCTCTTGAACATGTTCCTTATTTATCTATCCTTATTTTCTTTCAGTTATTTTCCAAACCTTTCTGTATCTGACATCTTTCCTTTTCTCTATAGAATTTTCTTCATCTTGTTTTATTTCCAATCTCGCGATCTCTGGGACATGGTATTTGTTCACCTATTCTTCGTGTTTTCTTATCCATATTTTCTTATATCTGATATCGGTGTTCTCTTTCACGGAAGCATCGATCATTCTTCTACAATCACTAGCTATGTGTCCATAGTTATGACATTTGTAACATTCAATGTCATGTGGGGCCACATAGGCATTTCTTGCTTGAACATTTCTTTTATAATCCCTGCAATCTGCAACCTTATGTCCAAAATTAGTACAATAAAAACAATGACCATAAAAGAAATTTGCGTACCTAGCAGTGAATGATCTTCTTTGTGGTGTAGTCCTTCTGAATTTCTGCCTTGACCGATCATGATCATGATTGAAGCTTCTTTGTGGATTGAACATAGATGGTTTTCTTGAAGATGTATCTTCAATAGTTTTCTTAGAATCTGGTTGACAACGATTCCTTCCTTTGATTACTTCTGCATAACTCTTTCTATTTTCTTCATTCTTATTTTATAGCAACCTAGAGTGCTTCTCTTCATTCTCTATAACTGATGTGGATGTTTCTGTCTCTTCAACATTCTTATTGAGCTTGAAAATTTTACTTCTCAACGTGACAAATTCTTCTTCAATCTTCTCAACCTCTTCTTCTTTCTTCATTATCTGAGACTTCATGAATTCTTCTATTCTTTTACCTTATTCAAGCTATATTTTTAATTTGATTATTTATTCTTCAAGTCCTTTCTCTTCTTGACCAAACTATGCCTCAAGCTGGTTTAGATCGTTAGTTCTTTCCTTAAGATGATCTGTCAATATCTTCTCTCTCATTTCTTCTTCTTCCTTTCGTGTTGCTATGTTGTCTTTGTTGGCATGTTTATAGGCAGGTGTGCTTGTCATTGATGGCAAGATTAGAGTATGCAACGATGGCAAAACAGGGACAACGTAAGCCCGGGAGGAGAAGCGACAATGATCTTTGGATCCCATTGAGAATTCCCGATGAACGTCAGATTTGAGCCCGAGGTCCAACCAGCGTTGGATCTAGGAGAACCTGGACGTTCTTTAAAGAGAAAGGTGAAGCGGGGTTACGAAATCCCAAAGGCAGGAGGACAGTTTTGGATACCGGGAATTGGAAGAGTCGAGACTCTTCATCATCAGGAGTCCCAAAATCATGAAATGCAAAACACCGAAATCCCGAAAGCAGGAGGACAGTTTTGGATACCGGGAGTTGGAAGAATCGAGACTCTTCATCATCAGGAGTCCTGGAATTGCAAAATGCGAAACCCTGAAAAACTGAAATAGGCACATCAGTCAGAGGTTCAAATACCGAGAGCTGGAGGAGTCAAGAGTAGAGACTCTTCAACACGGGAGTCCTAAAGTGTCGAAATGCGAAATGCTGAAAATCCTGAAATAGGCACATCAACTGGAGTTTCAGATACCGGGAGTTGGAGGAGTCAAGAGTCGAGACTCTTCATCACAGGAGTCCCGAAGTCACGAAATGTGAAACGTTGAAACACCTTTTCATGTAGATTTCTGATACCGAGAGATGGAGCGTCAAAACACTTCATCACAAGGAATGTTGGAATGCCAAAATGCCGAAATGCGAAAAACACATTTTGGTGTTGGTTTCAGATACCGGGAGTTGGAGTGTCGAAACACTTTGCAACAGGAATGTCGAAATGAAGAAACGTCGAAATGCGTTTTCGAATAAGGCTATGGTCATCACCAGTGGTCACATCATTGAAGAGATGTAGAGAAGAGATCGAAGAGACAAGCTCCATTTCAGAGTTTGGGACATGGAGAGTCAAGACGACTCATCACAGAATCCCTGAAACGCAAAATGCGAAATACATGTTCAGAATTGGCCCTTGGTCATAACCCATGGTCAAATCGACAAAGTCTCAAGGGAGGAGGTAGCACGAAGCTAATCTCCATTTCGGATATCGCGACTTGGAGAGTCAAGATGCTTCACCACAGGGATGTTGAAAAGCCAAATGCCGGAATGCCAAAACGTTAAAAGGAAAAATTGTGAAATGGTGAAATAAGCGCGAGACCCATCATTTATGATCCAACGGTGCAAGTTATTTAGGAATATGATCGAAGGGATACTATTTCTCTTCATAGTTAATCGATCAGTGGTGATTCAGTTGCTAAAGAGGTCTCTGGAGGTTCACAGTGTAACTACTAGAAACCACTGATGGTTTCTGCCAGAGGACTCAAAGAGACTTCTGTGTGATTTCCAGAGGAGCTGAAGAGTCTCAAGGAATCTGCCAGTGGAATGAAGATTGTTCATAGAGGAAATTGACAGATGGATGAATGTTGAAGCCTGTAACTACAACAGAGAGGATGATCTCGACTGTGACAGAGAAGACAAAAAGTCTCGACTGTTGGAGAGGCTAAGGAATCTCAGCATAACACCCAGTGATGATGGACATGTGGGTTTAACAACCAGAGAAGCTGAAGAGTTGCAATGATGAACAGGTAGAGCACTTGACATGAAGAGAATGCAGAAGAATTGTGCACAGTGGATGCACAAGGTGCACAGAGACTATAAGAAGGTAGAAGAAAGAAGAGATGGTTGTTGTTGTGGAGAGGGATTTAGGAGTGTAGAAGGAGGAGTGTGCAGTAGCTGAAATACAGAGAAGAGGAATGGTGCATTGAATGGACATGGCGCACAGAGCATAAAAGGCAGAAGCACAGAAAGCGCAAAGCATGTGTCCAGCAAGACAGTGAGACACTAAAGGAAGGTTGAGGTGCTCTTGTAGAGAAAAACAGAAGATCAAAAATCGCAAGAAGATGCAGATAGAGAGACATTGATACAGGAGAGCAGAGCAGCATAGCAGAAGAGTGATAAGCCTGGTAAGGCAATGATAAATATTGTATCACTGTGATAAATTTATAAATAGCAGAATTTATATTTCAGGGTGGAAGGGAGGTGTTAGGGAGGACTATTGTCCTCAGAGGTTCAAATGGGTGCTTGAACATAGGGAGTTGTAGCTTCCATCTGGTTGCATCCAGAGAAACCAGGGTGGCAAGGTGGTGCATGGGAGAACTGTTGTTCTCTGTTATACAGGTTGGTGCCTGTGTGACTGGAAGTTGGTGCTTCCATCCAGTTGGTGCTAGAACACTTAGGGAGTTGGTGCTTCCTTCTAATGGGTGCTAGAGAAACTAGGGAGTTGGTGCTTCCTTCTAGTAGGTGCTAGAAAAAATAGAGAGTCAGTGCTCTAATCAAGTTGCAGCTTGCAAAACAGAGGTTGTAGCCTCATTATGAGTTGGTGCTCATAAGTATGATAATGCAAAGAATGTAAAGATTACTTATCATATAAAGAAGAAGAGGTTTTTACCCTTTATGGGTTTCCTTGGGAAATATATGTCTCTGTATATTTAATATGTGTGAATGATGTTGAATGTTCCATTGCTTACTTCCTTGCATTATTGTGATTTTCATTCACTCCTCTGCAAAGAGTTTAAAATAAGCATAATTGTTTAAGCTCGGTAACAAC
>SNQJ01S0049225.1:55576-90226 GCA_010110895.2 Picea sitchensis | reverse complement strand
ATAGAAGCTTCCGCTTCTAGAAGGATCTTCCTCTAGATGTTTCTCTTAATAGACATATTTAGTATAAATAAGGGTCGAGGGTATGAAAACCCTAGCTTGAAGATTATTGTAACAGAGCGCTGCTCGATTGGAGGTTGCCCCCTAGAAGAGGCCTGTGAATGTTGCTTTCTGAATCAAAGTGTTATTTCTATTGCTATTCTTATATCATTTATGTGTTATTGTGAAGATTATACTGGATATTTTACTGTTAGTCTGCCATTTCTAGCATTTTATTTCTGTTCTGCATATTTTATATATTTGGTATCTTGTACATATAGATTTCATATCCATGTTAGAACCCAAGAATTTTAATGAAGCTAGCAAAGATGACCTTTGGGATAAAGCAATGAATGATGAACTTGATCAGATTGAGAAAAACAATACGTGGGAGATGGTTCATAGACCTGAAGGTAAAAATATCATTTGCTCCAAATGGATCTTTAAGAATAAGTTGAATGAGCAGGGACAAGTTGTCAGGAACAAAGCAATATTGGTCTGTAAAGGCCATGCTCAAATAGAAGGACTGGATTGTGATGAAACATTTGCGCCCGTAGCAAGATTAGAAGCTATCAGAATATTTCTTGCCTATGCTTTTCATAAAAGGTTTAAAGTCTATCAAATGGATGTCAAGTCAGCTTTTCTAAATGGAGATTTAAATGAAGAAGTCTATATGGAACAACCAGAGGGTTTTGAACTGTCTAATAATCCTAAGTTAGTATGCAAGCTGAAGAAATATTTATATGGGTTAAAACAAGCCCCTCGTTCATGGTATCACAGACTGGATACGTATCTCAAAGACAAAGGGTTCAAGAGAGGAACAGTTGACAACAATCTATATATCAAAATAGAGGATAATAATTTGCTCATCGTGTTGGTCTATGTAGATGACATCATCTTCGGATGTAATAAGGATTCATTGGTACAATGGTTTGCTTCTGCCATGGAGTCTGAGTTTGAAATGTCTATGATAGGTGAAATGTCATTTTTTCTTGGTCTGTAAATTATTCATAGGTCTGAAGGGATGTTCATTTCTCAAGAAAAATATCTAAGAGAAATGTTGAAAAGGTTTCAAATGGAATATTCTAAACCTGTGGGCACACCTATGGTTACTGGATGCAAATTAAGCAAGGATGACGACTCACCTGATGTTGATCAAAGTTCATATAGGTCAATGATAGGCAGTCTAATGTACATCACAGCATCTCATCCAGACATAATGCATGTTGTTGGGATGGTAGGAAGATATCAGTCTGCACCAAAACAGAGTCATTTGCTAGCTGTCAAAAGGATATTCAGATATTTGAAAGAAACAATGAACTATGGCTTATGGTATCCTAAGAATCAAAATTTTCAATTATCAGTCTACTCAGATACTAATTGGGCTAACTACGTAGATGAAAGGAAAAGAATGAGTGGAGGTGCATTCTTCTTAGGAGATTCTCTAGTAGCATGGTTGAGTAAAAAGCAAGGTTCGATTTTTTTATCAACTACAGAGGCAAAGTACATTGCTGCTGCTACCTGTTGCACTCAGGTATTATGGATGATTCAGACACTTGCAGACTTGGAGGTAAAATATGTTTCATCGATCTCAATTCATTGTGATAACTCTAGTGCCATCAGTGTGTCCAAGAATCCTGTATTCCACTCCAAGACCAAGCATATTCCCATAAAATACCATTTTCTGAGAGAGCAGGTCACCAATCAGATTGTGCAGGTCCATTATATTCCAACCATAGAACAAATTGCAAACATATTTACTAAACCCCTATCCAAGACACCATTTGAATATCTCTGACAAAAGTTGGGTGTCATCCCGTCTCACACCTAAGAGAGTCCATCCTGTTAGGGGGAGTTTTGTATTGATTGAATGTCTGACACCTCCCAAAAATACTACAACAGCTCAAGGGGAGCATGTTTTCTTTGACATTGATGTCAAAGGGGGAGAAAAGGAGTGGTCTGGACTGGATGCTACAGTTCGAGGTCCAAACAGAATAGCACAATCGTTCAGGGTTGCCATCAATGCAAAAGGGGGAGATTGTTGGCATGTTTATAGGTAGGTGTGCTTGTCATTGATGGCAAGATTAGAGTATGCAACGATGGAAAAATAGAGACAATGTAAGCCCGGGAGGAGAAGCGACAGTGATCTTTGGATCCCATTGAGAATTCTCGATGAACATAAGATCTGAGCCCGAGGTCCGACCAGCGTTGGATCCAGGAGAACCTGCACGTTCTTTAAAGAGCAAGGTGAAGCGGGGTTACGAAATCCTGAAGGCAGGAGGACAGCTTCGGATACTGGGATTTGGAAGAGTCGAGACTCTTCATCATCAGGAGTCCCGGAATCGTGAAATGCGAAACACCAAAATCCCGAAAGCAGGAGGACAATTTCGAATACCGAGAGTTGGAAGAATCGAGACTCTTCATCATCAGGAGTCCCAGAATCGCGAAATGTGAAACCCTAAAAACCCAAAACAGGCACATTGACCGGAGGTTCGGATACTAGGAGTTGGAGGAGTCAAGAGTAGAGACTCTTCAACACAGGAGTCTCGAAGTGCCGAAATGTGAAACGTCAAAAATCTCGAAATAGGCACATCAACCGGAGTTTCGGATACCGGGAGTTGGAAGAGTCAAGAGTCAAGACTCTTCATCACATGAGTCCCAAAGTCACGAAATGCAAAATGCCGAAACACCTTTTTGTGTAGATTTCGGGTACCAGGAGATGGAGAGTCAAAACACTTCATCACAAGGAATGTCGGAATGCCGAAATGCCGAAATGCGAAAAACACCTTTTGGTGTTGGTTTTGGATACTGGGTGTTGGAGTGTCGAAACACTTTGCAACAGGAATGTCGAAATGACCAAACGCTGAAATGCGTTTTCAAATAAGGCTATGGTCACCACCGGTGATCACATCGTCGAAGAGATGTAGAGAAGAGCTCGAAGAGACAAGCTCCATTTCGAAGTTTGGGACAAGGAGAGTCGAGACGACATCACAGAATCCCCGAAACACGAAATGTGAAATACATGTTCAGAATTGGCCCTTGGTCATAACCCATGGTCACATCGACGAAGGCTCAAGGGAGGAGGTAGCATGAAGCTAATCTCCATTTCAGAGATCGCGACTTGGAGAGTCGAGATGCATCACCACAGGGATGTCGAAAAGCCAAATTTCGGAATGTCGAAACGCCGAAAGGCCGAATTGCAAAATGGCGAAATAAGAGCGAGACCCATCATTTATGATCCAACAGTGCAGGTTATTCAGGAATATGATCGAAGGGATACTATTTCTCTTCACAGTTAATCGATCAGTGGCGATTCAGTTGCTGAAGTGGTCTTTGGAGGTTCACAGTGTAACTGCTAGAAACCACTGATGGTTTCTGCTAGAGGACTCGAAGAGACTTCTGTGTGATTGCCAGAGGAGTTGAAGAGTCTCAAGGAATCTACTAGTGGAATGAAGACTGTTCATAGAGGAAATTGAAAGATGGATGAACGTTGAAGCCTGTAACTACAATAGAGAGGATGAGCTCGACTGTGATAGAGAAGATAAAGAGTCTCGACTATTGGAGAGGCTAAGGAATCTCAGCATAACACCCAGTGATGATGGACACATGGGTTTAACAGCCAGAGAAACTAAAGAGTTGCAATGATGAACAGGCAGAGCACTTGACATGAAGAGCATGCAGAAGCATTGTGCATAACGGATGCACAAGGTGCACAGAGACTATAAGAAGGCAGAAGAAAGAAGAGATGGTTGTTGTTGTGGAGAGGGATTCAGGAGTGTAGAAGGAGGAGTGTGAAGTAACTGAAATACAGAGAAGAGGAATGGTGCATTGAATGGACATGGCGCATAGAGCATAAAAGGCAGAAGCACAGAAAGCGCAAAGCATGTGTGCAGCAAGACAGTGAGACACTAAAGGAAGGCTGAGGTGCTCTTGTAGAGAAAAAAAGAAGATCAAAAATCGCAAGAAGATGCAAACAGAGAGACATTGATACAGGAGAGTAGAACAGTGATAAGCCTAGTAAGCCAATGATAAATATTGTATCACTATGATAAATTTATATATAGAAAAATTTATATTTTAGGGTGGAAGGGAGGTGCTAGGGAGGACTGTTGTCCTCAAAGGTTCAAGTGGGTGCTTGAACACAGGGAGTTGTAGATTCCATCTGGTTGCAGCCAGAGAAACCAGGGTGGCAGGGTGGTGCAAGGGAGAACTATTCTTCTCTGTTATACAGGTTGGTGCCTGTGTGACTAGAATTTTGTGCTTCCATCCAGTTGGTGCTGGAACACTTAGGGAGTTGGTGCTTCCTTATAGTGGGTGCTAGAGAAACCAGGGAGTTGGTGCTTCCTTCTAGTAGGTGCTAGAGAAAACAGAGAGTTGGTGCTCTCAGCAAGTTGCTGCTTGCAAAACAGAGGTTGTAGCCTCATTATGAGTTGGTGCTCATAACTATGATAATGTACAGAATGTAAATATTACTTATCATATAAAGAAGAAGAGGTTTTTACCCTTTATGGGTTTCCTCGGGAAATATCTGTCTCTGTATATTTCATATGTGTGAATGATGTTGAATGTTCTATTGCTCACTTCCCTGCATTATTGTGATTGTCATTCAGTGCTCTGCAAGGAGTTTAAAATAAGCATAAGTGTTTAAGCTCGGTAACAACTGATTCACCCCACCCCTCTCAATTTTCCAATAGTCTTCCAAATGTTACTTTTGATAATCAAGATTTTCTTCAATCTTTCTGGTTTCTTCTAGCTGAGTTCTTAAGTTCTCGATCACATGTTGGGCTTCTTCAAAAATGTGAACACTTTCATTTTGTTTCATCAATTCTTTCGTGGGTGACTTCTTTTTTCTCTTTCTTTTCTTAGTTCATCTAAAGCACTAATCAATTCTACTTCATAATTGTCTTCTTTTTCAATTAGTTTTTGTCTCATTTCCTTCATGGAATTCTATTTCAAGATGTCCATGTTTTTCATAATTAAAGCAAAACAACATACTCTTCATCTTTTGAATCTGTTTGACATGGTGAACATATTTCTTCTTGATCTGTACCTGCATCTTCTTTGACATTTTATGAATCTACGATAGGTGAAGAATATATGTCATGAAACTTATCCCCAAGTTCTTTGGCTGATGAAAATTTACCAACCTTTTCTCTTACACGATTAGGTAATCCTTCCTAGATGAAATCCATTACTATTTTTTTATTCTTCTTCAATTCCTTCTTGGTTGTAGTCTTTGCCCTTTTTGAACTATCATATCCTGTAACGACTGATAGGCAAATATAATGCCCCTATGCCTATAAAAATACTTCCATTCTTATACTCCATATCTCATATTTTAACCCATCCTAACCATTAAACAATGGTACTCCATTCTCAGAAAAATCCATGATCTCCTTCCAGTGGTGTTGTGTCCCTTTCATCACCTAAATGAGCCAAATAAGGATGCTTACAAGTCCAGTTGGGTTAGCTGGACAAAATAGCAGCGAATGCAAGAGTTAGAAACATCAAGCATAAGAAATAAACAAAAGACTAAGCTAAGAACAATAAAAGAAACTAAACTAGAGTGCATAAGGATATTGGAATCAGAAAAATAAACAACATTCATGCCACCAATCGATAGGATTGTATTAGTGGGAAAACACCAAAGAGAAAGGGAGACTTATGGGTCCTCTCTTCCTCCAAGGGAGGGCTCTTGAACCCCCAATGATTGAGCTCTTCTTACAAATAGCAAACTTGAAGGAAATGGTGAAGAAATCCAAAGCTCATTCACTCGAGAGGTAATGTGAATAGCTCAATGGAATGATGCTTGTATACTCTTGATGAGGAAAGAGGATCCTCCAAGAGAATATAGGCAGCATAACAATACAAATGAATTCTTGGAAATATAGTGCACCCATGGCCTCTTTTTATAGCACAGCTTTGAGGCATTATTCAAGCAGTCTTTAGTGTGAACAAGGGGATCTTTAGGGCACCCTTAGGTCTTTGACCACCCCCCACTCGGATTCAGCTTGGATTTGGGTGTCAAAATGACTTGGAAGTTGAACCAGAAGTGGGTGGAAGGCCGACCAATATCATAAATGCGTCGTTCTGAGGTGTGCACAGTTTTTTGCATCCACAGTCGTGCATCGTGCGCATGTGCGTTTTTCTTGCATTTCTAACTGGCGCATGTGCACGTGCTTCCTATGTATTCTTAGCGCATGCCGATTTTATAACTGGTTGTATAGTTTTGAGCCTTTTGAAAAATCATTTTTGGGCCATGGATGAACTAATAGGTGTTTGGAGATGCTGGATTCCTGTAACCATTTGCAGATGAAATTTCAGTGATAACAAATACCCCCTGATGTATGAGGTTAGGAGCATACGTATAGCCGAAATACATCATTGTTTATTCTACTCAGATTACCATTGTAAGAAATATTGTTGAGGGGAGTTTCAAGAGTGACCATTGGAGGGAGAGAGGAACTTGTAGGACCCAAACCTTTCACCAGGTGTGGAAAAATAAAACTATGTACAAACAAGGCGAGCATGCCCCGTGCTCGTGTCATGTAACTCAAAAATGTGTAATACAGTCATTGAAACTGTGTGTTGGTGGAGATGACTGCAGCGCCCTTGGGGGCATGTTGATAATGGCAGAGGACAATTTTGATGGTGAACAAACTCTAAAAAGAGGCAATCACACCTATAAGAAGTGTCGAGGATTCGCAGGCATTGATGGCCTAACAATTTTCAGAGGTCTTCGGAAAATATAAAAACAACCACAATGGTCATAAAGTAAGACCCTCCGCAACATGAGAAAGTGTTGAAGTCGAATGTCATGGGGGTCAATGACAGAGAGAAATGATGGTTCTCTCTATATCGTCTGAGATGCCTCATTGTGAAGGTAATGACAGTCAAGATATTTTCACCTGTCTGAGAACTGTGTTGATGTTGACAGAAAGGGAGATGTGACTCCAAGAAGCGAAGGGATTCATGAAATCTATTAGCACTCTGTAATTTGCCCAAGGTTGTGGAGGAAGTCACAGAGGCAACATCAAAACCACTTCGAGTCTTGGATCTAGCCCTCCAAGACTCAGAGAGGGATCTCTCTGTTTGATATAGATTTGTTTGAATAGATATTAGGCTAGCTAATGAGTTCAGAGTTTGGATTTTTTAAATGATTGGCTGGAATAGGAGAAAAGAGGTCCATTGGGTAATGGGATCGCAGCCTGAAGTTCAATCAAAAACAAGTTCTACAGACAGCCTTACAGGGCAAGGTAGGCACTCTTGTTGGATTCTTTGAATTTGATTTTGGATTTAAAGGAGCAAGGTGAGAGGACCAGGCAATAACAGGGCAATCAAGAATCCTGAAATTAACCATTGAGAAGAAAACATTCACAATTATGTCAAAGCCAGAAATAGAGTGTATGTATCAACAAATTATGTTCTTTGAACTTCTTTTCATAACTCGGAATATGAATAACTTAATAAATACAATGGAAACAAATCATAGTGAATAAGAAAAACATCAACACCAAAAATGACACATGAATCTTGTAGCTACTGTGACTGTATTATTGGATTGATGAAATACAGAAAGCTCTGTGATCCCTGATACAAAGTTCAATCCTGATCACTCGTATTCCAAACATATATATATATATATATATATATATATATCACAAACACAATCCTTAGGCTCAGGAGATCGAATTCGATCCTCCTGGCCAAAAATAGCAAGTAATTTCCAAAGATCTGGAACTGCAAATTTGGCCGAATCTGCTGAAAATAGGGGTACGCTCAATCATTTATTTCTCCCAATAGGTGACACCTGTGGAAAAAATGAAGGATTTTACTGTAGAATATCTTGTCTGGAGAAAAAACCTCCTTCGGTTTCTCAAATTTTGTCTCCACCTCGCTGAAACAGCTCCCGCAAAATTGGGACTGTAACAGGAAAAAACAAAAATCCGAAAAATGAGGCTGAATGACAGCTTCGATTATCCTACCTGGTGGAACCTTTGCAAAATATGGAAGAGGTTTTTTTCTTCAACTCATGCTGAACAAGAACCTCTCTCGGTTTTTGAAAATTTGTCTTTGTTTTCCCAGAATCCGCTTTGCAAGACGAGGTGTCAAACAGACAAAAAATGGGCGGTTTTGAAAAATTGGGGGAAAGTGGTTTTTTAGGGAAAGGCGGTATTATGGCCCCCCCGTGAGGTGGTAAGTGGTAGTGGGAGGCGGGGGGTCCAAAATCACCATAGGGTGACAAGTGTCCTGGGTGGTTTTGGATATCGGACCCCCCCTCTCATTAAAGTTTGGATGGCAAGGGGGGGTCCAAAAAATTTTATGTCTGTTGATTTTTTTTACTTGGGATAAGTGCATAAGGTGCACTTTTATTTTATTTTGTTTGTTTTTTTGTTTGTTTTGTTTTTCATTTTATTTATTAAGTTTCTTTTTACGTGTTTTTTTTGTTTTTAATTTTTATTTTGTTTACTTTTTATTTATTACGTGTAGTTTTATTTAGTATTTGTGTTTTATATTTATTTAATATATGTCTTTATTATTATATTACGTTTGTTTTATTTACTTTTCATTTTATTTTTGGTTTTATTTTAATATTTTGTTTTATAGACTTAGGATAATTAGTATTTTTCTTTATTTTTATTATTTTTAATTTAGTTAATGTTTGTTTTGTTTTAGTTTATTTTTTGTTTTATATATTTTATTGTTAATATTATTATATTGTTTTTATTTTTTTATTAATGTTTATTCTAACAAAATAACCTAATTATTAACAACTAACTTAACTATTAATCATTAATTAATTAATTAATTAATGATTAATTTATTATTAACAAGTCTAACATAAATCTAACTATACTAAATTTAATTACTAACATTATAAACCTATTGGTTTTTCTTTTAACCTAAGTTTGTTTATTCATGTAGGGATAAGTGGTGGGCAAGATGTGGCTAATGGGATAAAAGGACAAGGCGCGGAGGTGACTGAAGGATGCAGTAGGGTGATGAAGGATCAGGCGAAAATGGATGGAGGGGAAATGGAAACAATCGAGAGACCAGCAAACCAAGAACTTCATCATGAGACCCACAAATGATATTTGAATCATCAGATCTCCTATAATTATAGGACCCTAACAAAATCCACTGGATAAGATCAGGAACTGATGAGGAACATGGAAGAAGTCAAGAAGTGGTGAGACTTGAGATTTCCCTTGGTTGGGGATGTATGTAAAGGATGAGTGGCAACAACCGAGAAACTGGACCTAGTGTCAGGGGGACGACTAGGCTTGGGTAAACTGTGTCAGAGGCGTGACAAAATGGACAAACACGGAGATGAAAAAGGTTGTATGAATTGTAAGATACTTGGAGTTTATGGATAATGTCAACAAGGGTAGGAGATGAAAAATGCCCCAACCAAGGGCGACAAGGGTTGCTTTGCCAGAAAAAGGAAGGTCGCTAAAGGAGACAAAATAGAAAGCTATGTAAATATGGGAAAAAAAGGTTTTGTACAATTACCAAATGAATAAAGAATAAGGTGGGATAACTGTGCATATATAGAAATGGGTGCCCCCATGCAAGATGGCTTGGCCGGTGAGGGCGCAAGTTGCTTGGAAAACAGGTGGAGGGTTATGGCCCCATAGGTGGGTTTCTGTATGAGGGAAATGAATGGAGGACAATCTGCAGATGGGAAAACTGATGGTGGATGAAATGGAGGGTTGATGATACTGCGGAGGCGCAGTCAAATGTGAACCGTAATGAGATTACCCAGAATTCCATTGTGGGAAAGCTAGCAAAAATGAGGAGAAGGAGCATGTGGTTGATTCTTGAGAATGCGAAGACTATTGGGACTCCCAGCCCTAGGGGTGAAAACAACATGAGTGTCAAAGTGCTAGAGGGGACTATAATTGGGAAAACTCATGTGGGAGACAATTCTACCGGTTGACAGTACTAAAATGTAGCGGAGGTGTGAGTACTGCAGACCCGGATGGAGGGACCCTAGAGGAAAAAATCGGAGGGTGTGACTGGGAGATGCAATTGATATTCAGAGGGAATGATTACATGCCAGTGTCGATGATATACCTGAAGGGGTAGTGCGGATGCATGATGACCAAGTACCTACACACATGAAAACCGAATACCTGACGTGAACAATATCTGAAGATAAAGAGCATATAACAGTTATGCAATAATGTGTGAATATAAGCATGCGTACCTGGGCAGGATGTGAGAAAAATACGTCCTCCAGGGCTGAGGATGGATGGTGACTCGGGGGATGTGATGGTGTAGGGGGTGGGATCCTGATCCCATGCCTAAAGATGGATCGAAAAACGGACGACCGAAGCTCTTGTAATTAAGCATGGAAGCTTAGCAAAAGGGACTATATATAGTTGTAGGGCCCACAATGCCATCTCATTTATAATTGTTGTCTTAGTGAGTAGACGAGAGGTTTCAAAGGATATTTGGATATTTCAGGAGATTGATCCAGCCGATCCAAGAGTAGTGAATGCCAGGTTAGTCGTCACATCCTCTTGCATAGTTATTAGGGTTTTTTTTTGGGTAGGGCTGTACGGATGGTCGTACAGGGGGATTTTGTGAGGGTAAGCCCCCCAGTGTGCGGGCAATCAAATGATTCACACGCATGAGTGCGCAGCTGTAATTTGGACAGCCACGCATAGGGGCGCCCGAATGGGAAAAACAGGCGCACAATGGGTGCGCGTCTATTCGAAGCACAATTGCGCATGCGTGCGCAAATGTGATCCTGACAGTAGTGCATGTGTTCGCAACTGTGTAGAGAACAAGCATGCCGGAAGGTGCGTATGTGTGTGTGACAGGGGCGCATGTGTGCACCTCTATATCACCGACATTTGTGCATGAGCGCATGACTATGGGATGAACATGCGCGCATATGTGCACGCCTGTGGGGAAAATAGTCGTGCCCTTGAGGCAAAGCTGAGGGGTGTAAAAACTTATCTTTTTTGAAGATTGTGGTGTTTTTATGGGTTGTGATGATTGATCAAGTACTGTATGTGTGGATGCAGGTGAGTAGTTTGATGATGCCAGTCCATTGGAGGGAGAGGGATTGGGCATGCCTGAGGAACGTGGATTAGATTGCGTAGCTCGGGGACAGAAGGACATTGATTGGTGGGGTGTCCTTCTCTCTCGCATAGTGTGCAAGGAGGTTGTACTCATGGGGGAAGTGGAGTGGTGGGTTATTTATTCTTTCGTCTACCCCCAGCTATAGCAGTGGTGCTAGTGACTGGGGGTGAGGGTGGTGCAGTTGGAGTTAGTATTGGAATCTGCATCGGGATTCCTTCAGTTTGGAGAGGGAGGGATGGTTGAGGGACCACTGCAAGGGGATGTAGATACCATACTAGGATGGCCAGCACCATATTAGGAAGGGTAAGCATTACAGCTACCTAGAAAGATTGTACGCCCAGTGGGGGGTAAAAGAATGGGATTTGAGTAATGGCTTGGGGGATTGTCTCCCAAACTGGGATGTGGCCCTGAGGGAGGGTGAAATCGGGAACAGGTGAAGATGAAGAGTTTTCAGGGGATTCCTGAGCGGGGATCTCTACAACTAGTGGTACGTCAGGGATAAAAGAAGCCTCATTGGGAGGGAGGGTATCTCTAGTTTCAGTTCCATTGGATGAGATGACACAAACTTGTTCTAAGTGATGGATGAGCAATGGTGCTCCATGGTATGTCCGTAGCAAGGATGGGACTTTGAAAATTCTGGGGGCCATCTCGATGAGAGGGTAGGTATCAGGATTAGTGTGGACAAAAGGGAGGATGTTATCGATATTGGAGGAAGGGTTAGGTTCGTAATGTGAAACTTGATCGATGGTGATGATCTTCTAGTTATGGGGTAACATCATGGTTCGAAACACAGAAGAGGTGACTGCCTTCATAGCGTACATGTAGCTACGACCAAACAAGATATTGTAATCGAGTGGGGCATCGATAACCTCAATGTTGATAAGGATAGTTTTTCCCTTGATTTCAATGGGGAAATTTTGGAAGAGCCCTTCGAGAGAGGATGGTCATCCGTCATAATCTCTCAAAGTGATGGCGGATGGTATGAGCTCAGGGGAGCCAAGTTTATGCCATATGAATTTGGACATGATGCATGTGGATGCACCTTCATCGATGATGCAACGATGAACTGTGATGTTCCAGATTTTAACCGGTATTTGGAAAGCTACCAGAGTGGGGAGGCAAGGTTCCCCACTATCAAGATCAAATGTGATGAGTCGGGTATCAGTGGGGTCGACTGCACCCAGGGTGGAAAGTAATGACTTCCATTGAGTGGGACAAGTTTGAAGGAATTCTAAGACTGACATGGCAGTAGGATATTGTTCCAAGTCATCGACCATACTATAGTTGTGGGCTTCCCTAGCCTGAGGGTTGTTGACGTTCCTTCGCAATGGGTGTTGGGTTACGAAAAAGCTATAAATATCTTCCTTTTTGTCCACAGTTTATGATATCATTCTGATTGACTTTTCAATTAATTAGGAATAAATGGGAAAGAACATGATTAATATGTCTCTTAGAGTTGTTATTTAAGTTTTATTGAATAGATTCTAAATTACGATTGGAATGGTTTGATTTTGTTACAGAATTGGACAAATAACTGTCAAAGATAACCAAAGAGATTTTGGCTATGCGCAAGCTATTAGAGATTGAAGAATTTTTAGGTGCAAAGCAGTTTGAAGATAATACATTTGCTATATTGTAATTTTATAATAGTAAAGCAATCCTGAGGATCTTTTGATCCTCAGGATAGCTTGATTTACCCAAACTATTGTAATATATAAGAGGGTAATAGATCCAAAAAAACATAAGAAAAAACCGCATTTTAAGTATTCAGATCCAGAATTGCCCTACGCGAGCAGTTGTTGTAAATGTTTAACCAGTTATGGAATCAATAAAAGTTTTGAGTGTTTTTATCATCCCTGCATTCTAATTTTCTCGTAGCAGTACTTCTGAAGACCGAGGGCCTATTCTGAAGAAGCTATTGTCTCGTTCTGTAATTATATCAGTTCAGAGTTTTCATTTCTATTTCGTGATTCAGATTTCTTTTAATTGCATGAGTGTATCAATGAATTGATGATTGTTTGTAGAAGACAGGCATTTCCTTAAGTATTCATGATTGTTGTTATGATTTCCATTTCTGAAGATTGTTGCTTGACAGTTCCTCACATTTTCATCTCTGTTGTTCCTTTGCTTTAGATTTACAATTGATGTTCCTTTCAGTTAAAGTTACATTAGTTGTTCCTTTCAGCTAAGGTTACAATAGTTGTTCCTTTCCGTTAAAGTTACATTAGATGTCCCTTTTGATAAGAATGCAGTTGTTATTTCTTTCCACAGATAGAATAATTCGCTATGTCCTTTCCAGTAATTAGAATTCATGATTGATAGATTAAATCTGCAAGTCCTTTCTTAGATTCAATTACTACTTTATAGTTAAGTGAATTCAATTAGATTAATTAGTTCCTTTCATTTTATAGCATCTTAGTAATTAGATTTCAATTTCATTTAGTTCTTAGAATCTTTGGTGAACATTTGAGGAACTTGATTGTTGATGAACTCAGATCTAGTTTAGCTACAAGATTTTAGGCTACCTGCATAAACTTTGCCAATATTCTTGAGATAAAAGATGAATCCCTGGGTTGATAAATTAATGTTAAACTAAGGTTGTTTTTAGGACATCTTTAGAGCCCAACATTTTGGCGCCGTGTTGGCAACCAATTCACTTTTTTTCACTGTTTTATAAGCTGCCTACACCAATGTTTTGCAAACATTAATTTTTCGTCGCAATTCTCAAATAAACGACACTTTTATTCTTTGCGCCATCTGCACACTTACTTTCGTTTTGTTTTCATGACTGTAAGCGTGAAAACTTGGTCTTTCAAAGTCGCATTAAAATCATTATTGAACTGTCGTTATCCTTCTTGTCGATATGCCTATTGCTCTTACATTTTACTTATCATTATGCAGTTGGCAAGACCTTTTGATCTGCACTTATTTCACATTCTTCTATTGATTGTGTAATTTTGTTTCATTGAGTTTGTGATGCATTGGCGATTGGATTTACATGTTCTTTGATTGATCTACTTGGCGTATTGGTTTCATAAAAATCACACAGGTGTTATGATTAAACCCTTGGTATATATCTTTAATATGACACCTAGTTCGTGTTATCAAAACTCTTGGCATATCGATTATGTGAAAAAGCATTGGTATTATTGGTTAAACTCTTGGTGTGAATCGTTCTATACATCGCATGTCACATAGTCAAAACATTGGTATTGGTCTCGATTTATTTGTTTGGTTTTGAAACTATGGCATAAATCTTACAGCGCGAACGGTTTATCCACTTACCAAAGGTTTAGATTAATTCAATGAAATGGCATGGTTGTAATACATACGCGCTGTGATTTGAATAGTGGAAAGCGTCGGCGGTTGTACCTTGGCAATAACTATTATGCATGGCCAGCAAATAAGCTCCACCACCTTCGCACGATGTCATTAATGCCTATCCCTTATCCCCGTTTCACCTCTGTTAGCTCGGGTAACCCTTCGTGCACTCTGCTCCTGTGTATCCTATGATTCAAACCCTGGCTCGTTCACCGTGTGCTCGGCTCCATGGCACCAGTGGTGTGAATCAAGTCGAACGATAGCCAAGCCTTGCTACTGTTCGACAATGCCCGGAAATACTTAAAGGATAGTGGTTGGCTCGCCTTTGTGCAGAGGTTTGAGGGTTTTAATTTATTTGCCACACAGCAGTTCGCCCTGACTTTTGATGGTTGTAGGGCCAAGGTGGGTGACATTCAGTTGGAAATCAGTGAGGAGTTTATTAGCTCTGCTACAGGGTTACCGTCCACGATCCAACGTTGGTTTAAAAATTCAAAAGTGGAAGAGGTGCCATGGCCACTACTGTTCGTCTCGCGAAAGGTCACATCCTGTGACAGAGGTATGCCCATCTCCACGCTTAAACCATGATGGCATGATATTTTGATGCTGGTCAAACAATTTGTGACCTGCGAGGGTCGATATGGACTCGTTTTTCTCTACCACCTTCGTTTGTTAATGAATTTTATGGGTTACCCATTGAATATGCCCTTTTACTTCCAGCGTAGCCTATATAAAATGTCAAAAAGGTTTAAAAGGGAGAAGGCCGATAGTATCATGTTCCACCATGGCCTAATCAGACTCATCGTTGTTCATCACTTGAATCACCACGGTGATAGCTGGAAAGCTTTTATCTATCGAAATGGTTTTGCTGATGCCGAGCCCGTCCAAGTTGACAAGCATGTGGTTAGTGAAACCAAGGTCGAGCCACCCGTGCCCTTCCATGTCCTACTGCCCTCTCCTAAACCCTCAGTCGACCCTGATATTGACTTACTCAACATCTTAGCAAACAAGGTCGAGGCTATAAAAAAGCCCGTGAGCAAAAAGGTTAGGGGCAACCCTACTGTTGATGACAAAGGAAAAAAGAATGTTCGTCTTATCTCGAGAATGGCTAGGAATAAGCCTAAACCTAGTGTTGAGCAGAAGCCCATAGTCCTTAGTGAGGATTTGGACTCTGACATAGAACTCTTCCTAGCTAGTGAGTACCCTTACTCACAGGGTCTATGCTCCGAGCCACCTTATGACTTCGTTTCTAATCTACCCCCTTGCCTAAGAAACAATCCTAGCTACCTTGGGATCAAGCTACCTAACGAAACCCTCGGAAATTTAACCAAACCCTCACCTACTTTTTCGAAGCCCGGACGGTCATCATGTGACTAGTGTGATTTGTGGTTGGAACGATACTATATAGACGTTCCCTTACTTCAATCGAAAATCCAATCATTGGAAAACCAAGTTGCAGTGTTGACCAGCCAAAGGGACAAGCTTCAAGCAATTGATAGGAAGCAGAGAACCACTGGTTCCATCGTTTTTAAGAATGTTGAATCGTCCACTGCCGTGGTCAACTCCAAGATGTCATGATCAAGTTGTCTGCTCGTCATCCAGGTATGAATTTCGATATCATTTTCGTTTGTGAATTCCTCGAATTAATATAATTATGTGAGTTTTGTTTTCAAATAGCTCTGTCTATCATTTGAAATGGCTCTGTCATAATGTCATTCATCCTATACATTGTTTTCATTTTGCTAAAATTGAATGAGGTTATGATTTGATTAAATGATTCGGTCATGCCCAATTTAGCCCCTGATAGGTTTTCATCGGATTTGATTTGTTTGTCTGTTGAGTTAACGAAATCGATGGTTTGTCTTTTCTTGGATTTGGTTGGTATCTAATATGGACAGGAGGTTTTCATGCTAAATTTAGAGCACGATCATGGTTTGACTTGGTATGATTTCGTTATGGTTAGATTATATCGGCTCTAATTTAGTTTGTACGCTGTGATTTTGGAATGACTTCGTGAGTTTGAATTGATGTCATGCAATCTCCTAAATCAGGAATACAACTCTGTTCGATTTCGATTTGGAAAGAATGACTCTGTTTCGTATGAAAACAATATTCTCATTTAAGCCTGTGCAAAAGATATCTATGCCCGAATCATGGAACGATTTTAATTCACGATGACTATGTTTCACTCTAGTCTTGATTGGATTGTTGTGTATCTTCAGTTAGTATGATCGATTTTATGAGTTGTATTCGTATCAAAAATAGGATTGACTGCGGCTCTGCTAATTTTAATTTTCAAACGAGTTGATTAAACCCAGGTTGACATATGTTATCTCTGTCAAAATCGGTTATAATTTGTTTTGAAATGAACAGCTTCGTTCAATGTCAATCGAGTTTGTTTGCCCCAAATAGTAGTAACAAATGACTGAACTAACCCTACAGATCCTGTTGATTGATCTCATTATGATTTCATTTGTGAACATTTACACGCCAGTTTTGATTTAATTCGCTCATGGCATGGATCATTTGTTATGTCAATACAGTTATGTCGATTTGAAAATGATCTTGTTTGGATTCGATCATGTTTCCTGTTGAGGAGGAAGCATAACAATTGCCTATGATTTGTTTTAATTGTATTGACTTCAATTTGATATGAAACGATTTCATTACTGTTCGATATGATTTTGTTCACCCGACTTTGTGGCAACAAACGAAACAGAGTATATACATTTCTGAAGTCATTTGATTGATATCAGTCTTGTTTGATTTCAAATTAGTATAATGATTTCAATTTGAATGATTCTCTTGTCTTTCAAATAGCTATTAGATACTTGTTAATAGTTTGAATATATTTTCAAAGATTTGAATTGATTTTAATGCTGATTCTGTGTCTGATTTAGACCAGCTACAGAATCGCAAGATTCTGTAGCTAGTCTATAGAATTAGATTTTTTATCATTTTATTAATAAAATACCCTGCTAACTTGTCCATTTTGAACCCTTTTCAGGTACATCCGAATTGCATTGGACATGCTGGACAGTCTAGGAGATATTTGTGTGTTTTAGTTTTGTTTTAGGTTCCTAGTTTAGTCAGACTTGGGACATCTTCCCAGATTTTATGTAAACAGTTTTGATAACTTCCACAGGGATGTTTTACCCTGTGGAAGGTCTTTAAATACTTATTATTTTTTGTAATAAGGAGCATCCTCACTTGTGGGAGAACCAGGCTATGGATTTCTAATCCAAACTGAGACGAGAGTTGATGTTATTGCTACAGCTTTCGCTTTCATAATATCAATCTTTTGTTTCAAGTTTATGCATGTCGTTTGCAGTTGATTATAGACTACTTTAGCTATCATAATCTGTTGCAGAATGATGTGATTTAATTAATGTGTTATCCATAATCTGATCTCTTTCATTATTTTTAAAAAAAATACAGCAATTACTCGGTTTCAGTTAATGAATGACGGATTTCTCTTCTTCATCAATTGAATCGTTTTTGTATAAGTCTTTGCATACAGTTTTATCTAACTGTGAAGATTTATAAATCATAATATTGTTGTAAATTTTTTATGTCTTGTTTATCCTGTAATTATATTGAAGAGCACAGCAGTTTCCCGTTTACGAGAAGCTAGTGGATAATTCGGTGCGGGTTTCCTCCCTCCAATCAGCTGAGACAATCATCTCATACAGGACAAACCTGGAACGTTTCTCCAGGTCAGTTTGTTATTTATATGTTTAGTTAGATTTGTAGTAAGAATTAGTATATTAGTTGTTTAGTTTAGTTATTTTTTGTTTTATTTATGTTCATAAAATTATAAAATCAACAAAAAATATCTTTTTCTGCCTTAGGGCAGAATATAAATGAGTTTTTTCCGGTTTCATTTAAATCTGTAAATTGTAGATATTGTACATTTTGTGAATAAGTTTTATTTCTGTTAGTAGTTAGATATTTAATTTCTTAGAGTTAGTATAGTATTAGATAGTAGATTGTATATAGAATAGTTAGATTAGTTTATTAGTTTGTTTTAATAGTTAGTTTTAGTTAGGTTAGTTTATTAGTTTGTTTTAATAGTTAGTTTTAGTTAGATTAGTTAGCTTAGAGTAGTTTTTCTTTTTGTTTCTTAGGACCTTAGATCAGCTAACGGAGCCGCTAAACCCGTCAGGGTGGTTCATCCCAAACGGCTTGGGTTATTAGACAACCCCGGACCGGTTCCACTCTTCCAGTTGACGGACGGTCAATTTCGCCCGTCAACACGCCGTTGTCGGGGAGAATGTCAAAGGTAGCATAGGTTGTGTCTATGGAGGACCAGGTATTGAATATGGAAGGTAAGAACCTACATAGGCAATAAGTAAAATTCTTATGCCAACGCTTACCTCCAGTTGACACTTAAAAGGTCTCATAGGTGTTTCTTTTGTTGAAATTTCTTTTGTTGTTGTGTGAAGTGTGTATGACTAGAAAGAAGGATCTTGAAAAACCAAAACCCCCACCAAAAACTAACAAAACGCAGGGTTCGGTGATCCCTGGAAGAAGCACTTTCATAGACGAAATCATCAAAAAAGGTGAATCTCAAGCTTCGGTTGGACCTAGGAAAGGACCCACCCGAATCCCTCAGGCATTAGTTTCACCAACTACGGCCCACGCTGATATTCATAGCAAATCTGAAGGGACCGAGTAGAGTTTTCAAAATACAAATCTCCCACCGCTCAATCCCTTAGAAGAGGGAAGCTCTAATAATTTGGAGGAGGGAATAAGAGAAACTAGCGGGGTTGCCAAGGCATACCCACCACCACCACCACCTAATCCTGAGTCTCCCGTGAGAGAAGGAGGAATATCTGAAATCCCATATAAAGGTAGTGCAGACAAATTCCTTGGAAGACCAAATAATCAACAATTTCAAATAGAATACCTGGATCAAGAACCTCCTGAAAATTTTTGGCACATTTTCGAACAAATGGCACAAGAAAATCAACAACAACCCTAGGCCTCCACGCTGGAGTATCCAATAGTTGATCCAATTGCCAATGCCCCCATGAAAGCAATCCCCTTACAAAACCTACCAACCTTCCCTGGATTGATCTCAGAAGACCCGGATGCATTCCTATTTGAATTTGATGTCCTATGTAGAGGGTATGACTACACCTCTAAACCCCAAAAATTAAAACTATTCCCCTCTACCTTGAAGGGAGCAGCCCTACGCTGGTTCATGGGATTGGGAGGTGGAACCATCAATTCATGGGACCAGATGAAACAAACCTTCTTGTTAAAATATCAGGATTATTGCAGAACCAGAGACCTAAAAGATGAAATCTTTCAAATGACTATGAAAGAAAATGAATCATTAGAAGAATATGTCGAAAGATTTCAGTATAATTTGCAAATATCACCTTATGGTACATTACCAGGTCCAGTACTCAAAGCAACTTTGATTAAGGGTATGAAATATGAATGGGTAGAAACATTGATGGGGAAAGGTGACATTTATCAGGAAACTTATGAAGATATTGTTTTATCGTGTATCAGGTGCTCACGAGGGAGTACACAGACTAGGTCAGGAATGCGTACGTCCCTCACAAGAAATAACAATATCTCCAGCGGGGGTGTCACGCGAGCTGAAGTCGGTAATCTCCTAGAAAAATTTAAAATATATATTTTGAGCACTCTCACTCCACAATTGGATGTATTGTAGGCCAAACAGAAAAAGGTAGAGGCAGAACAAACCTTGGCTATATTTTGCCACAGGTGTAGAAAGAAACATGGTCCAAGAGAATGCCCCTTGGATATAGTTCAGGTCTGTGCTATTTGCGCCAAGGATCATGACACAGAAGACTGTCCATCACTCCCCGGATTGAAAGTTGCATTCAAAGAGGCAGAAGAGGAAACAGAACCATTATATCTGATGGCTCAGCGTCGTCAGTGGCAGTCCTGGCCTCAAAACACATTTCAGGACCCTTCCTCTTTCTTTCATGGACAGTACAATCAACAGCAGAATCCTAGACAGTATAATCAACAGCAGAATGTTGGCATCACATGGCAGGGCCAGCCATTTACTAATCAGAACTAGCAGCCCCAGCAATACCCACCTGCAATCCCCACTTGGAAAAACCAATCTGCCACAAACCCCAACTTGCAAAATCAACCAACTACAAGTTCCAATTTGGCCAAATTCACAATACAACACCCCATCCTGGCAAAATTCGAATAATACCTACCCTCCACAATGGCCTAACTCGACTACCCAAAACCCAAATTGGAACCAGAACTGGTAGCGCCCCATGGGGATGAATAACCAACCTATGGGGATGACCTCTCAAACCCAACCTCCGTTACAGACTCCACTCCCATTGACCCAATCACAATTGCACCCTCAATTACCTTCCCAACCCCACCCGAATCCCAATAACAGGCCAGCTCAGCTCGTCCAGATCATGGAAAGTGGAGAAGGGGAAATCAATTCAGTAGTGTGCAATGAACTTCAGTTAAGATCGGGGCACATCATCTCTCCTGAACAAAATGACGTTCCCCAAGAACAGGGGAATGAAAAACAACCAGCAGTAACACCCTTGATTGTGGTAATAACAGAAGAAATTAGGCAAGGGAGGGACACAATCGAATCACAGGACTCTGATAAGGATGAAATTCCCTCCCCTCCATTCCCCGAAAGACTGATGATAGTGAAACCCACAATATATCCTGACTTTGACATTGTAGGGGAACTTAGGAATCTATACATCAAAATTCCACTCCTGCAAGCCCTACAAGACATATTGATCTACACAAAGACAATCAAGGAGCTATGTGGGAGGAAGCCCGTCAAAAAAATAAAAAATTCATCATCAATAGTTCATGTAGTGGGAACCTTATCTGATCTAATTTTGGGTAGAGAAACACCAGTTAAATATGCAGATCTGGGGAACCCCATAGTAACAGTGCAGATTCAGGGTTGTTCCTTTCCAAATACCCTAGTTGATTTTGGGGCGGCCATCAACATTCTAACAATGGAAACTTGCAATGCCCTAGGTCTTCACTCTTTTGACCCAACCCCGATTATGTTGCAATTGGCTGATCGATCAGTGGTAAAACCACTCGTCACACTACATGATATAGCTATTTCAGTTGATTCTTAGGAATATCCCACGTATTTTCTCATCATCAACCCAAAAAGTGGACTTGAAGGGCATCCATTTATATTGGGTAGACCATGGATCGCAACAAATGATGCGTACATAGGTTGTCGATCAGGTACAATGACAATTTCTAGAGGAGGGGTTACAAGGAATCTCACCTTATATCCTCCAACCAAACCTAGTCCAACGATTGTACACCCGCAATTGCCACCACCATGATATCCTGAGAAGGATCTGCATGCCCCACTAACGATGGAAGAATCACTCAAGCACAAAAATCAGCTAGAAGATGATGTAATCAGTGGGTTTATTAACAACCCAACCGTTGTAAGTAACCTGACATGCCAGATGCTCCAAGTTGTTCTAGACTGTGAAGCACAGGGAGACCCGCTGGAAGACTTAATGGAACAACAAATCCCGACTACCATTGTTCATAACAGCAAATATGTTGAGATCACACTAGGGAAATCTATGAACATGAATGCCAACCTAGAAGAACAACAACAAAAGCTAATCCAAACCCTCTCTAAATACCAGCAAGATTTTGCCTGGGAGTACTCTGATATGAAAGGTATTGACCCACAACTCTGCACACACCACATTTATATTGAGAAAGACTCCCGACCTATCTGACAACCGCAAAGAAGACTAAACCTCCACCTCAGAGATATTGTTAAAGAAGAGCTACAAAAGTTGTTGGACGCAGATTTTATATACCCCATCTCAGATAGTCGATGGGTTTCCCCATTAGTCATCATTCCAAAGAAAAACAGGAAGTGGCAAATCTGTGTTGACTATAGGGAACTAAACAAAGCTACTCAAAAAGATCATTTTCCATTACCTTTCATCGATCAGGTCCTGGATACCTTGGCAGGGAAGAAATTCTTCTCTTTCCTAGACAGCTTCAATGGCTACAATCAGATCCAGATTACCCCAGAAGATCAGGATAAAATGACATTCACATGTCCTTGGGGTACTTTTGCCTACAAAGTATTGCCCTTTGGACTTTGTAACGCTCCAGCTACATTCCAAAGGGCCATTCTGAGCATATTCAGTGATCTAATTAGCGAAGGGCTCGAAGTCTACATGGATGATTTTACTCCGTATCGCGACGATTTCGATCAAGCCTTGACTAATCTGGAGAAGGTATTAGAACGGTGCATCGCTACCAGGTTATGCTTAAGCCACGAAAAATGTCACATGATGATGACAGAAGGTTTGGTATTAGGACATTACATTTCTGTAGATGGAATTAGAGTAGACCCAGCAAAAATCGAGGTAATTCTTAATCTACCTACTCCACACACACAAACTGAGATACGTAGTTTCCTTGGTGCTTCAGGATACTATCGCAGATTTATGCCAAATTTTTCAAAAACCGCTACACTTTTACATGCTTTGACAGGTAATATAGAATTTCAATGGTCTGACAAATGCGATGTGGCTTTTACAAGACTCAAGAAACTGATCTCAACAGCCCTAGTGTTGAGGGGACCTAATTGGAAAATACCATTTCAAATTTCCACCGATGCCTCAGACATTGTCATAGGCGCTATTCTGGGACAGGAAGAAGAAAAGAAATTATTTTATTAGCAAGAATCTAACTCTAGCCGAACTTAATTATACAGTAACAGAGAAAGAGTTCTTATTTGTTATACATGCCATCAATAAATTTCGTCATTATATAATAGGCTATCCAGTTATCTTGTATACTGATCATTCTGCCATTAGATATCTAGCTAATAAACCAATTACTAATGGACGGGTCACTCAATGGTCGTTAGTATTGCAGGAATTTGATATTACCATCAAAGATCGACCTAGGAGAGAAAATCTTGTCACAGACTTCCTGTCCCAATTCCCAAAAACAGATGATTCATTAACAACTAAGGATCAATTCCCGGATGAGCATCTGTTTGTTGTCGACACAAAACCACCTTGGTACGCTAATGTAGCAAACTACCTAGCAGCGAGAAGATTACCGACGCATTTATCATCTAGGGAAAGACGACTAATCGTCGAGCATAGCGCACGATTCACTTGGATCAGTGGATATCTTTTCCACACGGGAGTTGATCTCTAGATCCGGCGATGTGTATGAGAGGATGAAATCTATAACATATTGAAAGTAGGCCATGATGAGCCCTATGGGGGGCATTTTGCAGACCGCAGGACCAGACACAAAATCTTACAGATGGGCTATTATTGGCCCTCAATATTCAGAGATGCCAAGAAATATGTCCAGACATGCGACAACTGCCAGCGGATGGGGAAACCTGATAAGGTTGATGAAATGCCCTTGAAAACACAACTAGTTGTCGAACCATTTGAGAGATGGGCATTGGACTTCATCGGCCCCTTTAATCCAAATTCAAACCAAAAGGCCTATATTCTCGTTGCAACGGACTACATGACCAAATGGGTAGAGGCGGAAGCTTTACCAAATGCAACAGAAGAAGTAGTCATCAAATTCATTTTTAAATTGTTTGTACGGTATGGACTACCCAGAGAAATAATTACTGATGGAGGGTCACAATTTACAAGCCATAGAATCATAGCCACCCTGGACAACTATCACATCAAGCACAGAGTTACTTCTCCATACCACCCACAAGCAAACGGGCATGTAGAAAGCACCAATAAGGTCCTAGAGGCAATCCTGACGAAGACTGTCTCAACAAACCGACAGAATTGGGCTACTGAGCTCCCAAATTCCTTATGGGCTTATCGTACAACGTAGCATAACACCACTGGCTACTCTCCTTACCATCTAGTCTATGGTAAAGAACCCATCTTCTCAATAGAATTCGAGATCAAGACCGTAAGAATGGCCCGGGGAATTGGACTAAATCTTACAGAAGCACATAAACAATGCCTTCAGCAACTCAATGAATTGGATGAAGCACGCTTGTCTATTGTGGAACGCACAGTTTTTATCCAGCGACAAAGAGAAACCTGGCATGACAAGCATATCAAGAAGAAATCATTCAAGAAAGGCGACTGGGTGCTCCTCTATGATTCCAAATTTCATGACATTCCTAGGAAATTACAGACATGATGGCTAGGGCCGTATGAAATTAATGAAGTCCATGATAATGGCACGGTTACTTTGAGCACCATCGATGGGTCTGCATCACCCTTTCTGGTCAATGGACACCGGTTGCGACTTTACCACCAGCCACATTCAAAAGATTCTTTCTATCAAGAAGTAAGTAAATACCCTACGGTGTAGATTTTGGCTGGCTGGGAAGGTAACCCAGCCACCCCAACTCCATAAATGACGCAGTCTGTTTATATTGTACATAGTTTTCCAACTGAGTGCTTAGTTTTTTTCGTTTGTTTTATAAAAAGTCATCTAGGAAACAAGAATTAGGACAGATAATTACAATTAGCACCTTTTTCTATTCCATACTCTCGTTTTGTTTCATCATACAGACTCTGTCTGTTACATGTTCATGACGATTCTGTTCCTTTTTTAATGGAACAACTGTTGTTCCTTTTTCGTGCGCTCATTGTTTCCCTTTTGAATGGAACAACTATTGTTCCTTTCTCGTGCGCCCGTTGTTTCCCTTTTGAATGGAACAATTGTTGTTCCCTTTTTCGATCACTCATTGTTTCCCTTTTGAATGGAACAATTGTTGTTCCTTTCTCACGCGCATATTGTTTCCTTTTTGAATGGAACAACTGTTGTTCCCTTTTTCGCACACCCATTGTTTCCTTTTTGAATGGAACAACTGTTGTTCCCTTTTTCGCGCACTTGTTGTTTCCTTTTTGAATGGAACAACTGTTGTTCTTTTTTTTCACGCGATTGCAGTTCCCTTCTTTATCATTCAAATGCTAGCCATTCCTTTGGAAGTGCGGCTTTCATCAATTAATTCTCACCAACACTGTTTCTAATCGTCATCACAATGATTTGTCATTATTTTGTGGATGGTCCCTCACACCTTATCAAAAATCTTTTTGGGGACTAATCTCTCTGAAATATCTTAAACCTTGTTCATAATCGATTACCACCATAAGTTGTTTCTTTCCCTTATATATACAAATATACCTGAATGATATCATGCCTCTATATTATAAGAAGACTTTAGCGCACTTTTACTTGGCATCTCTATAATTCCTTATACCATCTCTTACTCTTAAGGAATAGATGAGCCTCCATAAATAAACACTCAAAAAAAAAAAAAAAAACATATATATATAATATAATAAAATTTTCCCATAAAGAATAGGGGGTCTCATCATGAGCCAACCTACCATGATCATAGGATACCAACGTAAGTGACATTCCACTATGGCTACCACACCAGGGCAATGGCCTTTGACACTTTTTTGTCAAAGGACAAGAGGTCTCATCACGAGTTGGCTTGTTCACTTACGTTACAATCTAGTGAGTGGCATTATCATCATTTGGCCACCAAACCAGGATAATGGTCTTCTTGGGAAAAGACAATTCAAATATTTATTAAAGACGAAAAAAAAATACAAATAAAAAAAAATATGCAATAAGAATCTTTTTTTTTCATAAAAGAATAGGGGTCCTCATCACGAGCCAACCTACCATGATCATAGGATACTAACGTAAGTGGCATTCCCACTATAGCTACTACACTAGGGTAATGGACTTTGACACTTTTTGTCAAAGGACAAGAGGTCTCATCACGAGCTGGCTTGTTCACTTACGTTACAATCTAGTGAGTGGCTTTATCACCATCTGGCTACCAAACCAGGATAATGGTCTTTTAAAAAAAAAAAAAGATGATTTGTATGTTTATGAAGGATACAGGGTCATCTATGGGTTAAAAGGCAAACCTGCCGAGGCTATGAACACCTGCAGGTAGCAGTGGTTTTGCCTATGGTATGGAAGATTATCTCAAAATACCAAGTTTTTGTGCATCTTGAGATCTCCTTTACTCAAAAAAAAAATGAGGCTATCATATCAGTTATACTCAATCACTGGAAAAGTAACAATATTATGTTTTGTGGACCAAAATATATATATATATATATATATGAACAAATTTAATTTATTTTTTATTGATCTCTCCGTAAATCATTTTTGCACATAGGTGTACTAACTTTTTCAAATTCCACACATCAAATGACTATCGTTTAAATGATTTTTGGTGGCATGTGTCTTTTTGATAATTATATTTGATTAGCCCTATCGACGACGGCGACGCAATATTTACCTCTTACCCGAGAGTACCCACACTCATTGTTTCCACCTACACTGATGGTCGAGGACAACCTCTACATTAATGAGAGGATGCTCGACACACCTCCCGACTAGCCGTAATGATTGCAATTAATACAAAACCCACGTCTTTATACATTTGTCGTCGCTGATATTTTCCATTTCTAGCATCTGTTTTTTCAAAGCTGGTCTAACCAAATTCGTAAACAGGAACATTAGTCATTCTTTCTTCTCATAGAAATATGGGTGGAAGAAGTGTGCACAGAGAGCCGGCATTACTCCAAGTTACAGAACAAGTGAGAGAAATCCTACATTGCCTAGGGTGGACAGAATACTTCAACCGTTTGCAAGGAGATATCACACATGTCACACTGGAATTCTTTCAAAACCTGCAAGGTGAAATCTCTATGGTGCAGGGTATATGAATACCAGTCACCTCAAAAATCATAGCAGAGGTCATAGGCCTCTCTAACACAGGTAGTCAATGGACAAAGAAATACACAAAGCTGAGGGAAGTCGTGGAATATTTCATAGAACCGGGGGAATAATTAGACAAAAAAGGAAAGGGACTAAATCCTAATACCCTTAGTGAACCATGGAAGGAATTGGTGGGGATAGTTTAGCGCTACATCACCTGCGATGGACGGTACGATGTAATTCGGCCACGCCATCTTAAATTGCTGGCAGCCTTGAAGCAACGGTTAGTACTTAACCTTCCTTTCTTCCTAGATACTGTATTACATGAAGTCACTCTAAGGACACAAAAGTCAAAAGATCATGTTATTGTTATTAGCCATCACAAGCTAGTTAAATTGATAGTGGATAAAGCACTAAGTCAAACTCAGTTGACTTGGGAAACTTTTATTGAGGGCAATAGACCTCCACAATTGGAGTAGGCGACCACCACCCAAAGGGAAATTTCACCACTTCAAACTGAAGTTAAACCAGAACCTGCCCAAACCATTGAGGGCAATATTTCACCACCTCAAATTGAAGTTGAACCAGAACCTGCCCAAACTAGTGAGGGAAATATTTCACCACCTCAAATCGAAGTTGAACTAGAACCTACTCAAATCATTGAGGGCAATATTTCACCACCTCAGACTGAAATTGAAGCAGAACCTGCTCAAATCATTGAGGCCAGTAGATATCCACAACTAGAGCAGGCGACTACCACCCAAAGAGAAACTCCAGTGCCCTAAACTGAAGTTGAAGTAGACCCTGCTCAAATTACTGAGGCCCAGACCTCACAGACACAGGCAGTAACAAAAAGAAATAAGAGAACAATGGTTTCTCTTAGATCCCCCCCTAGGACAAGGAAGAGAAGCAAACGAATCCGGGAAATAACTGAAGCAATTCAGGATGCAACAGAGCACCCTGAAGAACCTCATAATGTCATGGAACAACCTTTACAGGAAAATATTCAAGACATTGACAAGGCAGGGCAGACAGCACAAAAAGATAATCAAGGAGACACCCAACCTACATCAAAGCACATGGAAAAACACTTTTTTAAGAGTTATGAGATAGAAATGGCTCAGGTTATGGGGAACTTAGGAACCTCAACTGACAGGGATGAACATAATCTGGAAAAAGAACCAGAACCAGGCTCCTCTTCAAAACTTGTTGCAGACTTTCCTGACACTGAAATGTCCTTTCCAGATGACACAACACAGGAGGAATTTATTTTTGAAGAAAGAAGCCCCCTTGAACAGACAGAGCACTTGGAAGAAATAGAGGGACAACCATCTGCTGAACGAAATGAAGAAGACCCCGAGATCCCCCATAGACAGAAATCAGCCAAAAGCCATAAACAAATTAGGAAATTAAAGAAAGAAAACAAAGTGTTGAAGAAGAAGGCTAAGAGGGTTGTAAGATTAAAGCAGAAAGTGGAAAAGCTCAAGGAGATTATCAAAGAATTGAGAAAACAGTTGGAACTAGCAGACAAGATCCACAGGAGAAAGAAAAACAAAGAGGGTAGAATCCAAGGAAGAAACCCTCTTCCTAAGAAAGTAGCTAGTACAAATTATATAGGAATACAGACAGATCCTGAGGTATTAATGGTAGAAGAAACAGCAGTTCAGGATGAAGATGTAATTCCTGTAGAAACACAAGAGATGGATGATACTGAGATACAGACAGATACTCTGGTTTTAGAGGAAAAAGCTCAAGTTTTTCAGCAAAATGCTACTATTAGGAGACTGGAAGAAGAACTACTACAGTCACAGCAAACCCTAACTCAAAATAGAGGCGAATTACTGACAATAACAGAGAAGTTTCAGGAACATAGTACTATCATGAAAAGATTAGAAGCAGAGCTTGCACAGACCCAGCAAGCATTAACTCGCTCCAAAGAAGAAATGAATGAATATCAAACATCCTAGTCTCGAGCACAGGTTGCCATAATTCATGAGCTAAAAGAAGAATTTGAACAAGCCCAACAAGCATTGATTCAATCCAGAGAGGAGATGAGTGTTATGGAAGAACACCAAACATCTCAATCTTAGGCATGGAGTGTCATCATCGATAGACTAAGAGCAGAACTTACAAAAGCACAACAAGCATTGGTCCAACACCAACAGGAAATGGTAACTAGGACTAAATATCAAAGGGTTGTTAATGAATTGAAAGATATGACAGCAACAGAGGGTGAAACTTATACTGTGCTTACCAGAGCCCAAGAGAAGACCAAAAAGGTGCAAACCCAATTGGAAGAAGCTTTGGAGCAAATCAAACACATCTATGATGTCTATTCTGATGCCATCAATTGCAGAGCCCCTGCCACTAATTATGTTTTATTCTTGCTGGAGTAGTATCTATTGTTGACAGTGAAGGCCATCAGAGCAGGCAAACCCATTTCATTTGCCACTGCTCCAGAATTTATTTCATGTTTTAGAGATCAGGAAGAGAAGGTACAATACCTTCTGTGTGAATTATATTTCCATAATCTTATTTTGGATGAAGTTAGAGGAGACAACCCTAGCCTCTTCATAGGGGACATACAATTCCAGGCATTCCTGTCCTTCACTAGGAACCAGGTCAGATGGGGAAAGGCTCACAAAATGTTCATAAATAGGGAAAATGGTTTAGATCTTTGGATTAGAGGAGAGCCTCCAAAATCCCTCCCAGCCATCATGCGACGCAAGACCTTCATGAAAAGGGAAAGAGTTGTGGACTCATTGGCTACTATCCATTTACATGTCATCCGCTCAGGTATCACATATTTTAGAGAATTCAAGGAAGAAGCTCGTGCTGCCTCCAAGCTAAGATGGGATGTATCCTCTGATGAGGTTAAAAGTAGAGAACCTTTTGGATATAAAAATTTCTTTGCAGCAACCTTTAGAATAGAAAGATATGCTAAATTACTCCAGGAGGAAGGACCTGCTTGGATGGGATGCAGGTATAACCCCCCTCTCCTCTGGTTTCCTCCAGAAGTTTACCAGAAGGATTTTCAAATTAATAAAAAGAGACAGGAAGCCGATTTTGATGAAATCAAAAGAAGCCATGGTTTCATGAGACCTGGTGAACCCACTTTTCCTCCCTACAGCATAATTGGTTTACATGAAAGACTCTAGCTTGCATGAGGACATGCAAGAAGGTAAGTTGGGGGGTATGTTGGGTTATGAAAAAGGTATAAATATCTTCCTTTTTGTCCACAGTTTATGATATCATTCTGATTGACATTTCAATTAATTAGGAATAAATAGGAAAGAACATGATTAATATGTCTCTTAGAGTTGTTATTTAAGTTTTATTAAATAGATTCTAAATTATGATTGGAAATGTTTGATTTTGTTACAGAATTGGACAAATAATTGTCAAAGATAACCAAAGAGATTTTGGCTATGCGCAAGCTATTGGAGATTGAAGAATTTTTAGGCGCAAAGCAGTTTGAAGATAATACATTTGCTATATTGTAATTTTATAATAGTAAAGCAATCCTGAGGATCTTTTGATCCTTAGGATAGCTTGATTTACCCAAACTATTGTAATATATAAGAGGGTCATAGATCCAAAAAAACATAAGAAAAAACTGCATTTTAAGTATTCAGATTCATAATTGCCCTGCGCGAGCAGTTGTTGTAAATGTTTAACCAGTTATGGAATCAATGAAAGTTTTGAGTGTTTTTATCATCCCTGCATTCTGAGTTTCTCGTAGCAGTTCTTCTGAAGACCGAGGGCCTAGTCTGAAGAAGCTACTATCTCATTCTGTAATTATATCAGTTCAGAGTTTTGATTTCTATTTCGTGATTCAGATTTATTTTAATTGCATGAGCGTATCAATGAATTGATGATTGTTTGCAGAAGACAGGCATTTTCTTAAGTATTCATGATTGTTATTATGATTTCCATTTCTGAAGATTGTTGCTTGACAGTTCCTCGCATTTTCATCTGCGTTGTTCCTTTGCTTTAGATTTACAATTGTTGTTCCTTTCAGTTAAAGTTACATTAGTTGTTCCTTTCAGTTAAGGTTACGATAGTTGTTCCTTTCCGTTAAAGTTACATTAGCTGTCCCTTTCGATTAGAATAMAGTTGTTATTTCTTTCCACAAATAAAATAATTCACTATGTCTTTTCCAGTAATTAGAATTCATGATTAATAGATTAAATATGCAAGTCCTTTCTTAGATTCAATTACTGCTTTATAGTTAAGTGAACTCAATTATATTAATTAGTTCCTTTCATTTTACAGCATCTTAGTAATCAGATTTCAATTTCATTTAGTTCTTAAAATCTTTGGTGAACGTTTGAGGAACTTGATTGTTGATGAACTCAGATTTGGTTTAGCTACACGATTTTAGGCTACCTGCATAAACTTTGCCGATATTCTTGAGATAAAAGATGAATCCCTAGGTTGATAAATTAATGTTAAACTAAGGTGTGCAGAATGCACTGAGCAACACAGTGAGTTTGGCGCACGTGCTCGGAAGACACGCCTGTGGGTCAAAAAACCCACACACTTTCTGTTACACAACCGAGAAGAAAATTTCGGATGAAATTCTCTCAGCTCAGCTTTGAATTTGGCTTTTTGCAGGCATGCTTGGGTCGGTTATGGTTCCTGCAAGTTAAATAAACAAAAAGGAAATGCTCAAATAACCCAAATGGGGAGGAAATTGATACCTATACCCAGTGGATTCGTCAATCTATTGTGTCCCTTTCATCACCTAAATGAGCAAAATAAGGACGCTTACAAGTCCAGTTGGGTTAGCTGGACAAGACAGCAGCGAATGCAAGAGTTAGAAACATCATGCATAAGAAATAAACAAAAGACTAAGCTAAGAACAATAAAAGAAACTGAACTAGAGTGCATAAGGATATTGGAATAAAAAAAATAAACAACATTCATGCCACCAATGGATGGGATTGTATTAGTGGGAAAACACCAAAGAGAAAGGGAGACTTATGGGTCCCCTCTTCCCCCAAGGGGGGGCTCTTGAACCCCCAATGATTGAGCTCTTCTTACAAATAGAAAACTTGAAGGAAATGGTGAGGAAATCAAAAGCTCATTCACTCAAGAGGTGATGTGAATAGCTCAATGAAATGATGCTTGTATACTCTTGATGAGGAAAGAGGATCCTCCAAGAGAATATAGGCAGCATAACAATACAAATGAATTCTTGGAAATATAGTGCACCCATGGCCTCTTTTTATAGAACATCTTTGAGGCATTATTCAAACAGTCTTTAGTGTGAACAAGGGGCTCTTTAGGGAACCCTTAGGTTTTGACCAGCCCCCCACTCGGATTCAGCTTGGATTTGGGTGTCAAATAGACTTGGAAGTTGAACCAGAAGTGGGTGGAAGGCCGACCAAAATCATAAATGTGTCATTCTAAGGTGTGTGCATTTTTTTGCATCCACAGTCACATATCGTGTGCATGTGCTCTTTTATTGTGTTTCTGACTGGCACATGTGCACACGCTTCTTGTGTATCCTTAACGCATGCTGATTTTATAACTAGTTGTATAGTTTTTAGCCTTTTGAAAATGCATTTTTGGGCCATGGATGAACTAATAGGTGTTTGGAGATACTTGATTCCTGTAACCATTTGCTGACTAAATTCCAGTGATAACAAGTGGTTAAACTAATTTTTGAAGGAATATGCTTTGATACCAATTGTTGGATTACTAAGAGGGGGGTTGAATCAGTAATAAAGAAAATCAATCATTTTTAACCCCAAAACGAAAGTGTTATATCAATGTAGCATTATCATACAATAGTTGAAGAGTAAATAAACAATGAACAAATGAGAAATCATACACATACACAGTACACCAATATTTTTACATGGAAACCCAAAGCGGGAGAAAACCACATAATGTTTTTTCTTATATGTCTTTAAGAATTACATTCATTGGAAGCACTAACTTCCTTTGTTTTCTAGTTGCAATTGGAAGGAGGCTCCAATCCCCTATTTTCTCAGCCTACAACCTGAGGGAAGCTCCAACTCCCCAATTCTCTGTCTACAACCAGAAGGAGGTTGCAACCCCCTATGTTCTCCGGCTACAACCGGAAGGTGGTTGCAGCCACTTATCCTTGCCCCGTCCAACCACCATGAAATATAAGTAGAATGATGGAACCACTGTCACACTATCACTGTGAGATATATTGTTGTAAACATGTACCAATCAACCTGTAACAACCTATACCAATAACTTGTGCCAACATGTACCATACATCAACATGTACCTCAACTTGTACCATAAACAAGTGCATCAACCATGCACCAATCTGTACCTCAACCTGTACCATCAAAGAGTGCATCAAACTTGCACCAAATATGTACCAATCATGCATCAAATACACATAAACTATGACTCACCAAGATGTACCAACATCATCAACTATACACCTCATGTATGTGCCAACCCATCAACTTCTTGTCTCAACCATGTACCCAACATGTACCTCAACCAAAATCCCTCATCAATTTCATCATCCAAATCTGATTTGTAACTCTGTAATAGACCTGGGGTATATGATCACATACATGCAAACCTTCATTAACTTTAACAACAAGAGACTATCATTTTCATCAAACTTTACTTTAGTCTCACATGACTAATTTTGGATTAGTCAACAACCCAAACTTGAAATAATTATAACTATGTACCTCTAATGAATAAAGATTTGAAAATAGTACACAATGTTCTTCAGTGTATTTTATGCAATTCCTTCAGGTTTCACTACATGGAACCTCTAAGAAAAGGAGTTATAGAAAAAATGGCATACCTTGTTGAATTTTGGCTTATTCTAGAAATTGACCTTGTATAGAATTCCCCAAACGAAATATTTTCTGTATATATTGGAAAATGGTACACAACGTACTACAGACTGTACTCTAACAAATACATTTTTTCTTACTTAATTTGGATCTGTTATGAAGAATTTATGACATTTTTACTAGAAACACGTGTTTTAGACTAGTTATGGGACTAGCCACAAACCCTATTTTCCATGGAGTGTAACTTCAAAAATACAACGACCCACAATTTGCAATTTTTATCACAACTACTTGGAGATGTTTCCTCAATGGCCTCAAAATTTCGCAGTCTGAATCATTCTAGAAAAAAAGTAATTGTGAAAATGGTGAGATGACCTGTAAATAACATACCTTAGAAAGAATCATCAAAAGAATTTATCCTCCCTTGAATTTTGGCCTTCTTTACTTCACATTCCCTCTGAAATTCTCCTTAGATATCCCTTGGTTACCTCCGTCACTTGTAAATATTCAATGTGCTCAAGTGTAATTAAAATGAGAGACCCTTGCCTCTTATTTATACTTTTATGTAGCTTCCTCAAGGGATTACCTTCTAACCATCTTAAACCACTTTCCTTATTTTAGGGCTAACCCACTTCTAACCACTTGTCCACTTAGTAAT
>SNQJ01S0049225.1:0-41011 GCA_010110895.2 Picea sitchensis | reverse complement strand
AAATGTGAAAGAGAGATTACAACCATGGCCTTAATGTCGTAAGGTCCCTTCCAACTATCCTTCGTTCCCCACACACTTTCACTCCAAGAATTCTGAGAGCATAGATATGATGATATTCACAATCTATCTTGACAAAGCAAATCTCAAAGCCACTCCAACCAAGCTAATAATTCCAAGCCAACCAAAGCTAACAAGCTCAAGAACCCCTTCTCCATGAGAGCTCCTCTCCTTTTATAAGTTGAAGAGGATAAGGTGAGGAGGTTAGGATGATTCCACTAAATCATGAAAGCGAGTAAGATCCAAACCATTCGGATGTCACCTCACCATGGAAGTTTCTCCTTCTAGAAGATTCGAGAAAACGCTCATTTTTCCCACGTGTAAGCATTCTCGCACCCTGGTTATAGTGCAACCTGCGAACTGTTCGCACCCTAGCTATGATGCAGCCTGCGAGAATCAGACATTCTCGCACCCTAATACATAGGCAGCCTGCGAACTTCCTTTTTTATAAGGTTTTTACACAGGAAAATGCAACTTCTTTTCTCAGGAAAAGTTCTTCTCCCTTCTCTCTTCAGGAACTCAGGCCACTGACCCTTCTGAAGGCAACAGATAGGTTTACATCATTAACAGTCATAGGGATGATGAAAATAATGTGTAACAGCCAAGCAACAAAGAACCCATCAAGTTTGTCAAATATACAACCTATGACAACAACAAACCTGCAGAAACAAAAGAAGATAATCAACTGCCCAGGAGGAATAAAGAAAAAGGTACCAGAACTAAAATTGTAGATCAGAGAAATAATACACTCTCTGCTCAAAGAAATCATCAGCATGGAAGAAATTGGCCTTCTCAAAGAAGACATCCATTTTCCAGGTACCAGGATTTTTTCTATGGATATTGTTTTTTATGTTCTAACTTTGGTCACAAAGCTGTAAACTGTTCTTTAAAATTTAGATATGAGCAATTAGGACATTCAAGGTATAGATATCTTCCACAAAAAATAATGAGACAGACAAGTAACAAACCACCACAGACTGCAAATCACTTGATGGCTAGGAAAAGGACACAGGTTAAGCATAACAATCGTTACGATCCCTTATTCAATGAACTAGAATGTTACGTCTGTCATAATTTGGACATAAAGTTGTTGACTGTCGCTTAAAGAACTATGAACCAGATTTGAATCCTTCTGATGAAATGTCAAGGTTTGGAAGAAGAAAGAAAGTGACAAGTGTGGATTAGTGTTGTCAGCTCAAAGGCAAAAGAATCCTTGGTATATAGACAGTGGATGCTAGAAACATATGACGGGGGACAAAGGTAAGTTTCTATCTCTAACTGAAATAAAATCAGGATACGTAACATTTGGAAATGATGCTCTAGGTAAAATCAAGGGTAAAGGTATCTGCTCTGTGTAAGTCAAATGTGTGACAGAGGATGTGAAGTGGTGTTCACTTCCAAGGACTACAAGATAAAATATGTAAACTCAAGACAAGTGGTGGCTAAAGGCATAAGGATATAAAATAATGTATATGTGATGAAAGAAGATAGATAAGAGTGTCATTTAAGCAAACATGATGAGAGTTGGTTATGGCATAGGAGACTTGGACATCTAAACTTTGATCACTTAATCAAGCTCAAAAATCTTGAGGCGGTAAAAGATCTTCCAAGAATATTAAAGCCACAAGATTCTGTGTGTAAACCCTACTAAGTAGGAAAGCTAACCAGGACACAGTTTAAATCCAAGAGCTCTACTTCAACAGAAAAACCACTCCAACTAGTTCATATGGATTTATGTGGACCATCAAGACAGGAAGGCACAAGGAAAGAAAACTACTTCATGTTGATCATAGATGATTACTCCAGACTTACTTGGGTTGCCTTTCTCAAAGAAAAAACTGAAGCATTTGAGAAATTCAAAATATTTAAAGCCTTAACTGAGAATCAAATAGGCAACAGGTTAAAGGCAGTAAGTTCAGATAGAGGAGGAGAATTTATGTCAAGTTATTTCAAGGAATTATGTGATAAACATGGGATCAACAGAGAATACACAATTCCAAGAACTCTACAACAAAATGGAGTAGTTGAGAGGCAAAATAGAACAATGCAGCAAATGGCCAGGTCAATGATGAATGAGAAGAACATTGGTCAAACCTACTGGGTAGAATCAATACACACAGCAGTCCATGTTCTTAACAAAGCCCACCTCAGACCACACAGTGACAAGACACCTTATGAACTGTGGTATGGGAGACCTGCTTCAATCAAACACTTCAAAGTCTTTGGGAGTAAGTGTTACATAAAGAATAATGATGAGAACATTGGCAAGTATGATGACAAGGCTGATGAAGGCATCTTCTTAGGGTATGCTACAAACAGTAAAGGATACAGATGCTATAATAAGAGGTTGCATAAATTGGTTGAGTGTATTGACATAAAAGTTGATGAAGGAATCCCAGTAAGAGAGGTGAACAATACTTAATCAACAACAGAGGATATAGATGAAGTTGAAACTGAACAGGTCCAAGAATCAGAACAAGAAGACACTGAGTCAGATGAAGATGCAAATATTCAGGCAGACTCAAATCAGCAGACAGCATCAAATTCTTCCTCCATAATTACTCAAAAGAATCATCCTGCAAGTCAGATAATTGGTTAATTGGTGAAAAAGACAAAGGTGTACAAATCAGGAGAAAGATAATCAAAAACACTGAGCAATCACATATAGCCTTCATATCCATGGTGGAACCCAAGAACTTCAATGACGCCAGTAAAGATGTAAATTGGTTAAACTCTATGAATGAGGAATTGGACCAAATTGAAAAGAATGATACTTGGGACTTAGTTCCTAGGCCAGTAGACAAAAATGTAATAGGATCAAAATGGGTCTACAAAAATGAGATGAATGAGCAAGGACAAATTGTCAGGAATAAATCCAGATTGGTCTGTAAAGGGTATACTCAAATGGAAGGATTGGATTTTGATGAGACATTTGCGCCCGTAGCAAGACTAGAAGCTATGAGATTGTTGCTTGCCTATGCTTGTCATAAACAATTTAAAGTCTATCAAATGGATGTCAAGTCATCTTTTCTAAATGGAGATTTAAATGAAGAAGTCTATATGGAACAACCAGAGGGTTTCCAACTGTCAGATAACCCTGACCTTGTCTGCAAGCTGAAGAAAGCCTTATATGGGCTGAAGCAAGCCCCTCGTGCCTAGTATCACAGACTGAATATGTATCTACAAGACAAAGGGTTCAAGAGAGGAACAGTTGACAGCAATCTATATATCAAAACAGAGGGTAATGATATGCTCATTGTGGTGGTCTATGTCAATGACATCATCTTCGGTAGTAATAATGATTCATTGGTAACATGGTTTGCTTCTGCCATGCAGTCTGAATTTGAAATGCCCATGATCGGGAAACTGTCATTTTTTCTTAGCCTACAAATTACTCAGAGATCTGAAGGCATATTTATTTCTCAAGAAAAATATCTCAGGGAAATGTTGAACAGGTTTCAAATGGAATATTCTAAACCTGTGAGCACACCTATGGTCACTGGATGTAAGTTAAGCAAGGATGATGATTCACCTGATGTTGATCAGAGTTCATATAGATCTATGATAGGCAGCCTATTGTATATCACAGCATCTCATCCAGACATAATGAATGTTGTTGGAATAGTAGGAAGGTATCAGGCCGCACCTAAACAGAGTCATTTGTTAGCTGTCAAACGAATATTCAAATACTTGAAAGGAATAATGGACTTTGGCCTATGGTATCCTAGGACTCTGAATTTTCAACTATTAGTTTATTCAGATGTTGATTGGGCTAACTGTGTGGATGAAAGGAAAAGCACGAGTGGAGGTGCATTCTTCTTAGGAGATTCCCTTGTCTCATGGTTGAGCAAGAAGAAAGGTTACATTTCCTTATCAATGATAGAATTTGAATACATTGCAGCTGCTACATGTTGCACTCAAGTACTATGGATGGTTCAGACCCTTGCAGATCTAGAAGTAATATGTACTTCACCAATCCCAATTCACTGTGATAATACCAGTGCAATTAGTCTGTCAAAGAACCCTGTGTTTCACTCTAAGACCAAGCATATACCCATCAAGTATCATTTCTTGAGGGAACAGGTAACCAACTCTATGGTTTTTGTGCATTATGTTCCATCCAAAGAATATATTGTTGATATCTTCACTAAACCGCTTGCAAAAGCTCAGTTTGAGTATCTACGCCAGAAGTTGGGCATGACCCCGTTATCAACCTAAGAGATTCCATCCTATGAGGGGGAGTATGTGTTGGTTGAATATCTGATACCTTCGACAAGTATTGCAACAACTCAAGGGGAGCATGTTTTCTTTGACATTGATGTCAAAGGGGGAGAAAAGGAATGGACCAGACCGAAAGAGGTCCAAACAGATTAGTGCAACCATTCAGGGTTGCCATCAATGCCAAAGGGGGATATTGTTGGCATATTTACAGACAAGTCGTTGGCAAGAACAACAATGGTATGGGTTCAGGTGAGAACAACATAGGAAGAACGTGATTGTCATTGATGGAAAGAACAACAATAGTATGTTACAGGCAGAACAATAGGGTTACTATCGGGAGTGCGCTTGTCATTTGATGGAAAACAGGCTTGGAAGACATCATAAGTCTAGACAGGAGGAGCGTACAGATGGAAAAAATATCTCAGGCATTAGATCCGAGTGTGGGGACTGGCCGTCGTTCGATCCAGGAGAACCTGCATGTTCTTTAAAGTGCAAAGTGAAGCGGGTTCACAAAATCTCGAAAACAAGAGGATTGTCCATCATCGGGCAGGACACGTGGCCAAAGTTTGCCATTTCATTGACTGAAAGGTCAAAGGCACGAGGTGCTCTATCCTTCCAACTTGCGAAACGTGAAATGGAGAAATGGTTTGATCCCTCAGATCAAGGAGAAATCTGGACCATTGATCCAAGAAGGACATGTGGTGAAATATCATCTTTTCGCTGACTGGAAAGTCAAAGGAATGAGGTGCCCTAACCTCTCGAACTCGCGATATGCGAAATCGTGAAATAATCTTAGTCGTAGAATCAAGGATGAATCTGGGCCGTCAGATCCAGGAGGTACTTCATGACAGGCCACGTCAGAAAGGAAAGGTGGCAGCCTACGTCAGCAAGGACACGTGGCACAATCATACAAGGACAAGTGTCAAGGTGATTTGATGTTTCAAGTATGTGAATATTTCAAATCTGAGTGACACATGGCAGCCACTCAGGTCATGACACGTCATCAAGTGACGTCATTCCAAGAGTTTAGTTTCGGGAGTTTTAGTATCAACAATCCCCCAAAGTCCCAAAAGTTGAAGTCACGGGGCAGTGGATAGTCGTCCGATCACCATGGAATGTGGACCGTTGATCTGAAGAGTGAAGCGCTCAAATGACTAGCCAGTGGTCATATCTCGTGGTCACATCATCGAGAGATGGATAGTAGAGCTTAAGCAGCCAAGCTCCATTTCGGAGTTCGCAACATGCAGAGCTGAGACGACTCATCACAAAATCCCTGAAATGCAAAATTGTGAAATGCATCTTCGAATTAGGCTGTGGTCACCATTAGTGGTCACGTGAAGGTAGGAGCGTGCAAGATTCTAGGCTCCATTTCGGATATTGGGAATTCTAGAGGAAGGAGTCAAGGAGACTCACGGGAGAATCCCCAAAACACAAAATTGTGAAATTCATTTTTGAATTAGGTTGTGGTCACCGCTGATGGTCACGTGAGTGGAAGGAGCTAGCATAGTTAAGCCCCATTTCGGGTACCGGGAGTTGGAGGAGTCAAGGGACTCATGGGAGAATCCCCGAAGTGAGAAATCATGAAATTCACTTTCGAATGGGGCTTTGGTCATAGCCAGTGGTTATATTAGCGGAAGATTGGGGAAGGAGCTAGTGCTAGACTCCATTTCGGAGTTTTGCGAGTGGAGCAAGGCAACTCGCAGCTGGATATCCCAGAACGTGAAATCACGAAATGACTTCTGAATAGGATTTTGGTCATCGCCTGAGACCACTGATGGTTTCTTCCAGAGAATTCGAAGACTCTTCAGGGTGATCGCCAGAGAAGACAAAGAGTCTCGAGGCAACTGCCAGTGGAGTGTAGACTCATCATAGAGTCGACTAACAGATGGAAAAGGTACGAATATTGTTACAGCCAGTGAAGCCAAAGGATCTGAGGAGAAGGACCAGTGATGATGAGCACAGTGTAGTGTATGCAGTGGGATAGCGCATGCATCATGCACGAGGTGCACAGAGATTATAAAAATGTAGAATAGAGAAGAGATTGTTGCTGCTATTGTGAGTGATTCATGGAAGTAGAAGCATGAAGACTACGGGATAAAAAGTGCAGCAGAATCAAGGAATAGCGAAGCATATCTGAGACAATAAAAGAAGGCTGAAGTGCAGATGCATATATAGAGCATAAGATCAGAAAGCTAAAGATGATGTGAGCAGAGAGACACTGATGCAGGTAGAGCAAAGCAGTGTAGAAGAACGGTGAAGTGACTAGTAAGCCATTAATAAACATTGTCTCATTGTAATAGATCGCATAAAGCAGAGATTTATATTTCAGGGTGGTAGGGAGGTTCTAGGGAGGATAGGTGTCCTCAGAGTTTCAAGTGGGTGCTTAAACACAGGGAGTTGTAGCTTCCATCTGGTTGCAGCCAGAAAAACCAGGGTGGCAGGGTGGTGCAAGGGAGAACAAGTGTTCTCTGTTATACAGGTTGGAGCCTATACTTCCATCCAGTTGGTGCTAGAACACTTAGGGAGTTGGTGCTTCCTTCTAGTGGGTGTTAGAGAAACCAGAGAATTGGTGCTCTCAACAAGTTGCAACTTGCAAAACAGAGGTTGTAGCCTCAAGAGGAGTTGGAGCTCCCAAGAATGATAATGTAAAGAATATAAAGAATACTTATCATATCAAGAAGAAGAGGTTTTTCCCTTTATGGGTTTCCTCAGGAAATATCTGTCTCTATATATTTCATGTGTGTGGTTATTGTTGAATACTCTACTACTTGCTTCCCTCCATTATTGTGATTTTCATTGAGTGTTATGTAAAGAGTTTAAAATAAGCATAATTGTTTAAGCACGGTAAAAACCGATTCACCCCCCCTCTCAATTGTCCAACACACGTGCATGGGCCCAGATTCCCTCTGAAAAATAGGAAGGCACTTGATCCACAGAGCACTGAGTGCATTTTTGTTGGCTATGCCGACGGTGTGAAGGGATATAGACTTATTGACCTTTCCTCGAACCGGATCATCATTGAGCGAAGTGTCCAATTCGAGGAAAGTATCTCGCATGTACCTCAACAACTGCATGCAGACACCTTCATTCTTTCACCTGTCTAAGATGATGAGCATGCACATGATGAATCTTCAAACAAGAGTTTTGATTCAGACAACTCAGATGATTCAGATTCAGAGTCGGTATAGTCAGATGCAGAGTTAGATCATCCAGATGGAGTTGAAAAGCCAAAGTAGAGGCCCAAGTGGGCACAAACTACTCTTCAGGATGTAGGGGATATGGTTGGTGATCCAACCAATACTAGGAGGAATCGATCTGATTTTGAGGATCCTCCTATTTCACTCACTTCCACTGAACCATTTCCCTCCAGGAATATTTTCTTGGTTCAGTCTTCAGATCCACAGTCTTATGTCGAGGCTGCTGGAAATCCCTTTTGGGAATCCACCATGCAGGAGGAGTACAATTCCCTCCTCGAGAACCAGAATTGGAATTTGGTTCCCCTTCCTTCTGGGAGGAAACTTGTTAGATGCAGATGGGTCTACAGGACCAAGAGCGCAGCGGATCGACAGATTAGTAGATACAAAGCCAAGCTTGTTGCCAAAGGCTTTTAGCAGGTTCATGGTATTAACTATGATAAGACCTTCGCTCTAGTAGCGAAGATGGATTCCATACAATTGGCACTTTCCATTGCGGAAGCCAAAGGATGGGAAGTCCATCAGATGGACATGAAGAATTCATTTCTTCACGGTGATATCCCTGAAGAGATCTACATGGAGCAGCCCCAGGGATTTATGTAGGACTTATCTTTGGTTGACTGAAGAAGTCCCTTTATGGCCTCAAGCAGGCTCTGAGGGAATGGTATGCCAAGATGGACTCCTACCTATTGTCACAAAACTTTGTATGTTGTAAATCATACCTGAATGTCTACATGCTCAGGATGGACAATTCACTTCTACTTTTAGTTATGTATGTTGATGATTTGTTGATCACCGATTGATCGACTTCAACAATTGTTGTAGTAAAGAGGATTCTACATGACAGGTTTATGATGATGGACATGGGTCCGCTACACTTCTTCCTTGGAATCGAGATTAGTCAGGATGCATCAGGCATCAAATTGTCTCAGGCCAAGTATGCACAAGATCTCCTTGAGAGATTTCACATGACAGACTGCAAGTCTGCTCCAACTCCTTTCCTATCAGGGGTCAAACTTGAGAATGGCAGGGAGACTCCATTGGTTTACAGCACATTGTACAGATATCTAGTGGGGAGCTTGTTGTATCTCACACACTCCAGACCAAACCTCTCATATGCAGTTGGCGCAGTTTCCAGGTTCATGCAGAAGCCGCATGGGCTACATTGGAAGGATGCAAAGCATATCCTTCGATACGTACAGGGCACCATCACCTTTGGGATTCATTATGCAGTAGAATCTACATTAGATATCATCGGGTTTACTGATTTCGGCTGGGCTGGAAATAGCACTGATTGCAATTCCACATCTAGTTACTCACTCAGTCTTGGTTCTGGGCGTATATGTTGGTTGAGCAAGAAGCAAGATGTCATTGCTCTATCTGTTGGCATGTTTACAGGTAGAATGTGCTTGTCATTGATGGCAAGAACAACAGTGACTATGGTATGTTTATAGGCAAGTAAAGAAGTAATGATGGCAAACAGGGAAGGAATAAGTTCAGGAGAAGTGAACAGTATGCAGAGATGAGAAAGCTCAGAAGAGATAGCAGTTTCCAAAAGCGCAGATGAGGTCCAAGTCATCAGGACTCGCAGAAGGATCAAAGGTCGAGGTCTTTGACACATAGACATTATTCCAAGTTAGGAGGAAGCGTAAGCTCAAGAGGAGGAGTGACAGTGGTCATCAGATCAATAGCTAGACAGGAGGAGCACGTAGAAAGATCGAGCCGTCGATCTTAGAACATGATCAACGAACAATGATTAGTCTGGGTCTAAATATGCGAGGAGTTTACACTCAGAAAATTTTGAGATTTGAAATTCCCAGAATGTGAAGTTCCATCAGTCGTCAGCTCTGGAGATCAGACAATGACCGTTAGATCAGGGAGATCTACGTCAGCAAATCTCATCCTCAAGGACATGTAGAAAACCATGTCAGCAAACCACGTCATCAGGGACACGTGGCTCAATGAGACAATGACAATTGTCAAGTTGATTCGGCATTTTAGGTACGTGTAAATCACAAATCTAAGTGACACATGGTAGTTGCTCATCTCGTGACACGTCTTCGAGTGAAGCAAGAGTTACGTCACTCCGGGAGTTTTAATTCAGGAGTTTTACCACTAGTACTCGCACAAAGACCCAAAGTCCTGAATTCCAAAGACCCGAAGTGGATACGAGTCGTCCGATTTGAAGATCACTTCAGGTGTATTCTCAATTGTTGGTCGTGTAGTAGGATACATATCAATGGAACTGTTGGTGTGTTGCAATTTGTGAATATCATATGAAACATATTTAAATCTTTTCAAGGGAACCTCCTTCCTCCCCAATTCATACTAATTGCTTACATGGATGCACTTTCTCACTAATGCCATTCCACTGCACCTAGAGAATGTCCCATTGTTGGCGGGCGAAATTGACCATCTGTCAACTGGAAGAACAAGTCTAGTCCGGGGTTGTCTAAGTAACCCAGGCCGTTTGGTGTAACTCGTTCTGACGGGTTTAATGGCTCTGTTAGCCAATCTAAAATCCTAAAAAGAAAAACAAACAAAAGAAGGAAATAACTAATTAATTACTAAACAATATGTTATATATGTACATATACTCTAATATAACTATTGTAGGTGTATTTAAGCAGAAAATATACAAATCTCACTTATGTACATCATTTACAAATTGCAAGTTTTAATCGAAACTTACAAAATCATTGTGAAAAAGGATTTATTTTAAGAAGCAGATAAAGAAGTCACATTAAAATATTTTTTGTTTTCTTTTATAAATCTAACTATTCTTGAATTGAATAAACTATGAAACACAGATGTGCAAGTAATCAAAAGCTAATCTAGACATTCTGGTTTCATTAATATGTAAATGAAAGAAATTAGAAACACAAAGAAGCTAACATGTTGTTAGTTCGTGAGATGTGTCCAAGCCATCTGTATGAATGAAGATCATCTAACTTCCATGCCTACGAGATAAATCTGCAATAGACTTTATACTATGATTGTTTTGAATAAATTCATAAAAAGTATTGGTAGCTGAGGTTTAATGATAGAGCAAGGAACACAAATTGAACCCTGTGATCTTATGATCACAAATAATTACATCAATACAAATCTGAGTGTGATGTATTTCATTTCATCATTCAACTAAAAATCAAAGATAAATCCTATCATTCGAATTGAAAATATGATCACAGTGTTAATATTTAGAGCAGCAAATTATAGACAATATTTATAACATAAGTATCCCAAACATAATAGATCACTGAGTCTAAAGCCACCAGACCTATTAATATACCAGGATTAACAAAACATGAATGAAAACACCACTCACAAAAGGCTAAAGCCAAAATGCTATGTGCTATTTCATTTAGTCTTGGAATCATTCGTTCATCTTCTGCTCTAAGCCAAGATGTCATTCAATTACAAAACATAGAGTATTTAAAGATTTTTTATGAAATCTAAACTTCCTATATTCTAAGATAGGATTAGATCTCAAAAAATAAAAACATTACAAATATGGGGGTATACAGCCACCCATGATCATTTTGTATCTTCAAAATTTATGAAAGTTTTCCCAATTTACAAAATAAACAAAAGGAGATAACTAATCAACTAAGTCGAGCATGTTCCATCCCATAAGATCAACATCAGATATACCATGTCCTGAAAAAACGAAATGAGAGCAAGTTCAACATTTTTATTAACTAACAATTTCTAAATTTTATATGAAAAATGACTTGTATACAGAATCTCATGATTCTGTAGCTAGTCTTATATTGGTAACAGAAATCCAAATTTAAATGATTTGATTTTCAAAAATAACATATCTATAATAAAAATCGTCTCACCATTAAAAAAAAAAACTAAACAAAGATCAAGATATCTCGAAATTTATTATGGCCTTCACACTGTCAGCATTCTTTATCATGATGTTTCCTGTCTTTTTGAGGCACTTGGCTTGTCTGTATTCATTTGCCTTGAGGTCACAGTTTTCCTTTATGAGCAATTCATTATGATTTGTGAGAGCTCTAATCCTTTCTTGTAGAATGGGAATTTCTTTATAATACTGCTCAATCCAATGCAAGCAGACTTCGCAATGCACAGAAGGAGTAACATGTCGGTGGAGCATATAGTTGGATGTAAGAGCATCAACATTCCCTGTTTCCATCCCTTGACCGAGCTTTATACTAGTAAACCCTTTTCTATTCTTGATACACGGTGGGATATTGTTAGCATAATCGAATGGTTGATTAGGATCCGGTTTGGTACAACTTGGTTCTTCCTCTGCAAGAAACCTTTCAATCTTGGAGTCTATATCCTCATGGATCTCGATCGAATCGATTGAGCTCACATGAGACTTGGATCAATTACGCAGACTTCTCGAAATGAATCGTCCAACCCTCTTATTACGAAACTCTAACATTACTTTCTTCCCTTTTTATTGTTTGCAAGGGGGTTTACTGTCAGATTTTATAGTAGGGTTAGGGTAGATAATCGATTCATTCACAGAATTTTCCATAAACTCAGAACTAACATCTTGTTTCCCAGGTAAAAACTGATCGGGTATTGCCTCATGAAGAGGGTTTTCCTTCAAAGGGTCTGGCTTCTGAATTGAGGAAACAAGATGTTTATCTATCATAGGTTTATCTAGCACTGTAGGAATGTTTGTAACAAAACCATTTCGAGCTAAGAAACCGTCTCAATCATCACCTAAGGTTTTCAAGCGATGAATCAAAAACATTTTTATTAAACCATGGTGAAAGAGGCTAGAATCTAGGTTTTGCTTCTTGTATCTTTTCGACATTTTGTACGGACTCCTTAACAAATAAAACGACACATTCAAACTAAAGCCTATAAATTGCATAAGCAATCGCAGGTGGTAAAGGAAAACCAGGCCATAACGGCCTTCACAGGTGATAAATTGTTTTAAAACTGCTAACAGACTGTGCCATCTAACCTTAAGCAGGGAGACCAGAATACCTTTGTCATAGCAGTCAATCTTTCTGGAGGTGACGAAAAGACTCTAGGGCACTTCATTAATCTTTGAATTCTTAAACCACTTCTGACCAGTGAGAGGGAGCCATGTCGCTTCACTCAAAAATTCTTCAGTGACCTCTAATTGAACATCACCAACCTTTTCTCGGTATCCATCAAACATTTGGTCAAATTCTTTGGTTGCGCCCAAGTTATACCCTTCAAACTTCTTAATAAACATATCCCAACCCTGGCTCTTCAGATCCTCACTCACATCATCGTGAAGCAACAATGTTTAAGATCCATTTGGCTCTATTCAGACTACTGGAGTCATTAAGGATTCGAACAGACTGTAACAAGGGCGACTCGAACTAACTGAGGGTTTATATGGGAGTGGTAAGAGGGATAAGTCTGAGTCGATATCATGAAAACAAAACAAGAAGAAAACATGTGCGATATACACATGAAGGTCTTAGTTATGGAGTTTGAAAACTTCTGGCAATGAAAGCCCTGAGTACATGGCACTACACAAACCCTTAACTTGTAATGAGAATCCTGTCACTTCATCCTGGCAGCCAAAACTAAGTACATGATACGGTTCCAGGGTGTTTAATTCCCATGACATGTCATGGATATAATCGATTTGCAAAGGGTTGGAATGGATATGTTTTAACAATTCAAATGCGAATCAATTTTTTTGGTATAATAGTTGATTTACAAAGGATTCAAACACATAAGCTTACAAATCCAAATGCAAAACAACATAATTATTATATCGATATTTGATAAACTCAAAAAATCATTCAAGTAAGAGACATGAGATAGATGTAAGCACATTGAACCTTTTGGAAACCAAGCTTTGGATAGGGTTATAATGCAAATTTAAGTTTTAATGCTTGATTCATGCTTACAGTCATGAATCAAGCATGAAAACGCAAGATAAAAATAAAACAAGAATAATCAAACATATTTTTTATAACCCAATCATCACCCTCAAATAGTGATATTTACAGGATGAGGTGATGGCAGCTACAGGAGGTGTTATTTGTCATTCAGAAAAGAAAAAACATGTAGGGCTGACAACAGTGGCGACTTACTGGGAGAAGCAATTATCTATACATCACCAATGAGTTCATGTCAGGACTGATTTAGAATGATTAAAGATCAAAGAACAGTTGAAGGAAATCAAGCATCTAAATCAAATTCCAACAATCAGCATACTCCAGCTTCATATTTTTTTCTGTTCAAATGAAATCTGGTGACAAATTTTAATTACAAGAGCAACGATATTCAAGCCAATGGCTCTGATACTGTTGATAGGGGCACTGCTACCAGCAGGCATCCATAGCCTCGGCAGGGATGTCAATTAACCCACTTTGACGCCTCTACCTTGTCCAAGAAATTTCAATTCAAAATGAAGGGCACTCACGATAAATATCAAAATTTATGCCTAATAATTTTCTTGAACCCGACATTGCTTCACTGCCAGTAGGCCTATTCAATACCCCGGCAAAGTTGTTTTGGAATCATGCATGCATTTACCCACTGCCAATAGACCTGTTCAGTATCTCAACGAGTTTACAGACACTTCCCATGACTCTCTAAAAATTATTTACAATTTGACATAAATTTAATGATCTTCAGAAGAGTGGGGTGATGTTGAAAATTTCAGTTTTCAGAATACTTGATATTTTCTAGCCTTTAATTTTTGCTTGATAAACTTCATTATGATCTGAGATTAGTTTTTTGATGAGACTAATTTTTCGAGGACAGGAAGGCATACTTGAGTTGTTTTCTTTAAAAACAAGGACAGCGTAGAGATCTTTAATGATGGTCGTGTCTGCTCATGATTATAAAGTGAAACCAGAAAACCTATTTCGAACATAAAGTTTCTTTAGCTAGTCTATGTTTTGACAATTTACAACATTGATGCTCTGAGAAGACCTTGACTGTTGCTTCATGATGAGGCATTATGGTTTCCTTTCACGAACTAAAAGGTGACACAGACATAAGTTCAACCAGAAAGCAGTGAAAACAAGTGAATTGAAAAGAACCAAAATCCAAAAAACAAAAGAAAAATTAAAAGAAAATATATACAGAGGTGAATCTGGAATTATCAAGAAAAATACCTTTTGAGAGCTTGGTCATTCACCGGGAAGTTGTCTGGATTTCCCTCCAAATTGTGTAGACGGAAAGAGCTAGGACATAGTTTTTCGGTGATTACAAATGGCCCCAACCACAGGTTCTGGAACTTGGTGTGTTCCCCTTTTCCTTCATGAGGTTTATCCCATTTGAGAACCAAGTCTCCTACCTCAAAGTTTCTATCTAAAACATAGTTTGAATCAAACCAGCATTTCACAATCTGCTAATGCTGATCCAACCTCTCCTTTACTTGTGTTCTTACTTCCTCTAGTTTCAACAAGGCATTAATTCGACTTTCAAGAGGAGGGCATTCCTCTTCTTGAAATTTCTGCAATAATTGTAGAGAGGGAAGCAGAACATGAGGAGGGAGAATTGATTCTCTTCCGTAGACAAGAAAGAAAGGGGAATTACCAACAGAGGTTTTTGGTGTCACCCTATCCGCCCAAAGTGCATTAAAAAGCATGTTGTGCCAATTTTTGTGGTTTTCAGAAACTGTCCTCTTGATGATTTTTATCAAATTTTTATTCGTTGGTTCTGCTAGGCCATTTCCTTGGGGGTAATAGCTGGCAGAATACTTCAGTTTGATCCCTTTATATAAATCAAAAACACTCATATCGAGGGATGAAAAGTAAGAATCATTATCAAAGACCAAACATTCAGGAATGCCGAATCTAGTAATGATATTCGTGTTAAGGAAAGATACTACCTGATTAGTGTTTACCACTTTGAGAGGTGCAGCCTCAGACCATCTGGTAAAATAATTTGTTGTTGTAATGATGTATTTATGTTGTTGTGAAGAAGTGGGGTTAATTGGCCCTATGATGTCGAGACCCCACTGCTGAAAAGGTGAATCCACCGAAACTGGTTGCAAAGGGAATGTTGCATTTTTTACTCGTCCAACAGCCTTTTGGCAGATTATGCATTTACGACATAATGCATGGGCATATTTGAACAATGTGGGCCAATAGTAACCAGCTCTTAATACTTTGTGAGTGGTGGTGTGTCCACCGAAGTTCCCACCAGCTTCACCTACATGAAGTTCAGATAATACTTTCTCTGTTTCATCTCTTTCCAAACAACGCATGAGAACACTATCAAAATTCTTTCGAAATAATACGTCGTTTATCAACTGGAAAGGTGCAGAATTTAGTCTTAATGCTCTTCTCTTTTTTGGGTCAAGATGGCGAGGAGCAAAACCATGTATTAAATAAAACTTAATATCATCAAACCAAAATTAGCAACAACTTGCATACAGCTGATTTGTTTTCTGTTATGCTGGTTTACAATTAAGGAATTGATTTGACTTTCTTGTTCTTTAACTGAATCAGCAACTAGTTTACATAGGCCTTGACCTCTGACAATTTGTGTAGGGGTTATTTCGAGGTCATACTCTTGTAATGATGTCATCTAGTTTGCCCATTTTTCACCCAATTCCTTTTGTACTAACAAGTTTCTAACAGCAAGGTAAGGAACAGTGACTTTAGTTCTGGATTTCAACAAATATGATTGGAAGTGTTTCACCACTTTAAAAACAGTATAAGCTCGTTGATCTACAGCTGGGTAGTTAAGCTTTTCTCCTTTGAAATATGATCTCATGAAGGCAATAGGTATTTCGTTACTTTAAGTATTCTTTTGGGTTAACACAGCAGCGTAAGATTGGTCAGAGGAGAAAGTGTAAAGAGTGAAATCTTGTGAGAAATTAGGACTCATCAAGGAAGGGGCTTCCACTATGGATTTTTTTATGGAATCAAAGGCTTGATTTTCCTGTGGTCCCCAATGATACTGAACATCCTTTTTAATTAAATTCTGCAATGGCCTTACTATTTCTGAGAAACTTGGGACAAACCTTCTGACAAAGTTAATCTTGCCTAAAATGACTACGTGGCTTTCTTGGAAGAGGGAGGGGAGAGTTTAGCAATATCTTGAGTCCTTTCAGGATCAATAATCATTCCATCTTTGGACACTATGAACCCAAGTAATTTTCCTTGCTCAAATGCAAAGACCGATTCCTTAGGGTTGAGAGATATGCCATACTTGTGGCATCGTTCTAGGATAGCCCTAAGGTGAGACAAATGATCTTTCTTGCTTTTAGAGAAAACAATTACATCATCAAGATAGACCACCACTGATTGATTTAGGAGGCCATGAAAATCAATATCCATTGCTCTCTGGAAAGTGGCCCCGGCAATTATAATCCCAAAAGGCATCTTCCTGTAGGCATAAGTGCCCCATGGGGTACGAAAAGTGGTTTTGAGTTGATCCGAGGGAGACATTAGGACTTGGTTGTATCCCGAAAAACTGTCTAACAGAGACAGTCTTTTGGAACTGGAAACTTGTTGGAGAATTTGTTCCATTGGAGGAACGGGGTAATTATCTTTGTCTGAAGCTCGGTTCAGGTTACGAAAATCGACACGGAGTCGAATTTCACCACTTTTCTTCCTTACAGGAACTAGATTAGACACACATTGTGTGTGTCTCACCGGGAAAATTATCTTTGCATTCAGTAATTTATTTAGTTCTTTCTTTACAATGGGTTCCAACTTAGGGTGCATCTTTCTCAGCTTCTGCTGAAAAGGTTGAGTCTAGGGTTTCATGGGGATGACATGTTGTATGATATTAGGATCAAATGTTTTTAGGTCATCATATGTACAGGCAAAAATGTCTTTGAATTCTTTAAACAATTTTATAAAAGTAGATCGTTCTTGCTCGGAACATCCTTTTCCCAAATTAATGTTTTGGGGATTTTCTTTAGTCCCTAAGTTGATTGTTTCATAAACTAGAGAAGAGATATTTGTTTTACAGTTTACTAACCATCTAAACTTATCATGCAAGTCAGAAAAATTTTCTAGTCTTACCACGGATTTAGGAATAGAGTTTACCAGATCGAATGTCAATTTGGGAGATCTAGGATCTGATATTACCGTGAAGTTGCGAAGATTTTCATCGTGAGTGCCTTCATCGATAATTGCACCTTGGAAAATGTCCTCCGTATGGAAGAAGTTAATGATTTGTTGATAATCGTCGAAAAATATCCAATTGGTGATGTTGTCTAGGATCGATGGCCTAAACAATAATTCAATCAAAAATGCATTCGAAGAGAGACCTTCTGCAGGAAAAAGTTTAGAAGCGACATTAGCCAATAGGTCAGCCTCAGAATTACTTAATCCAGGAATGGAATTGACGTTAAATGCTAAAAATTTATGTATCAAAATCCATACCTCGGTTTGGTAACTTCTTAGATGTGGTGACAAGCAGTGTATGGAGTTTCTTACCTGTCTGACCACTATATTTGAATCACCGAACACTATTAAATTTCTTACATCCATATCCAAAGATTTCTTAAGCCCTTGTAGAAGTGCTTCGTATTCGGCAGTGTTATTAGTGCATTCAAACTCTAATCGAGAGACAATGAAAGTTTTATTACCTGTCGGGTTGATGAGTACACATCCTGCACCATCTCCTTCTTTGGATTTGGATCCATCGAAGTAAAGTGACCATATATGAGCTTCGTCGACAGTGTTTGGCACATTTGGCAGAGTTGTTGACTAAATACAGGTCATGAGCTCTGATTTTTGCTCCGGATTGGTGATGAGGGAAGTTTCAGCCATGAAGTTACTAAAGAAGGTGGGCATTCCCTGCACTTCAAGTGAATTAGTAGTTGTGGTAAAAGGTTTGTTTGGTTCATTCAAATCTGTCACGGTATGCTTCAGATAGCATTCACAGTTTATCCTAATTTTATTTGGCTGCCCATTTTCTGGTAACCACAAATGAGACCAATCTGTGGAAAAGTACCCATGCAGTTGTTCGGACTAGTCCCTACTCAAGAACAAACCATAGACTTTAGGGATGTCAACAACAATGATGTCAATAATTTGGTGAACCTTAGGATTAGAAGATAACCTAACCAAAACATTCTTAAGTTCGTCAATTACCTTAACGTTCGTCCGATCGAGCTGAATGATTTTAAGACTAGAAGGTTGAACTTCTGCGTTAATTTTTTGGCAAAAATATAAAGGCATCACATTCGACGATGCACCTGAATCCACCATGAAATTATGTACATTTATATTAAAATTTTCAAAAGTTAATAAGAAAGGTGGGACATTTTTATGAGTATTAACAGCAGAATTCTGTTGATTTTTAGTCGTTGTCCCTAAAACAATTTTATCTACATTTGATACATTTTTTTCAGTCATATCCCTTTTATCTAGGGGTTCGGATGTCGTTTTAGTAGGGATCTTATGGGATTTTTTAGAACTTATTTATGCAGTTTTCTTGATGTTAAGATCGTTGTTCTTATTGTTTTCTGTGATATTTTGAAGCATTTTCTCCAGAATAAGAGGAAATTTCAAAAGCTCGTAAACAGAAATATTAGCCCGCAATTTCTTTAGATCTTCAATCAAGTCATACTCTAAAACTGGGGCTGCTAAACTCTGTTTTATTTCAGATTGTTTTGAATGTTTTGAAGGCACATTATTACTTATTTTGGAAGACACTTTTTCCTGTGCTTTGCTTATTGTGTTGTAAGGATGAACAATTTCAAATTTTGCTTGAAAGATGTTGTCAGAAAAATGTCTGAAGATATTGGGAGATGACTCCTCTTCTTCAGCTACTTCTTCCTCAACTATGTCTTAAGAACTTTCAGGAGGGGCAGAGTTATCATGTGCTTCAAGAATAGTTTGCAAAGTGTATTGCAAGCTTTCAAAATTAAGACCTTCAGGGGTAGGATTTGGCCGGTTGGGGGGAAAAGGTTTTCTAAAAGGAGGTTTAAAACTTCCTTTACTTGAGGATGCTTCTTCTGCTAATCTCTTCAAGTCTACGACTTGATTCAATAATCTTTGGACAACCTTTTGCAAACTTTCTAAGTCTAGAGTTTTTGGTTGTCTTTTGGCTTGGGGAGGCCTTACAAGGATTTCGATTTTCTTTTTACAGGATGAAGTTGTTTCAGGTTCACTATTGAGATTGTCTTTCAAACTTAATATGTCCTTTTCGATTTGTCTTGCCTCCTCGAAGGCTTCCAATAATATAGACTTTTTAGACCTTTTAACCCAAATTGCTATATTATTATGCAGGGCTTTGGTGTAATATGCGACAATTAGACTTTCTGCAAGCATTGAATCTATGGAAATTTGATTCTTTAACGTGAGGAATCTTTGGTTAAAATCTTTTACTTTCTCCTTAGGGTTCATTTTTAGGCTGGAGAGTTCCATTACCAATACTTCAAGGGTTTTATCATCTCCAAAATTCTCTAAGAAACAGGTTTCGAATTTGTCCCAAGAGACAATGGTCTAGGGTTGCTGGGAGAAATACTATGTAGAGGCATTGCCCTCAAACGTATAAGGAAAGAGTCTGCATACTACATATTCATGCTCTACACTTCAGAGTCTAATGGATAACATGAATTTCTTTATGTGATCTTCGGCAGATTGCTTAGAATCCGGATCAAATTTACGTAACCATTTCTCCGGGCGTTTTGGAAATGTTTGTTGGGGTCCAGGTATAGCCACGGCACCCTGATCAAGCCATGGCATGGCAGGATTGTTTTGGTTTTCCATGAGTGTAGGTGGTGTCGAAGGTTGATATGGTTCAAATGAGGAACCGCCTTCGTCAGAGGATTCTCCTCCTGAAGAGGATGGATATGAATGAGGTGGAGAAGGTGGAATATCGGATCCTCCAACACCAAGAATAGGGGTATGGTCAGGATCTGTGGTATTATCTCCTAAAGGATCTAAACGTAGACAAGTGCCTTCAAGTTTCTCTCGGATATCCGAGAAATATAAAGGTTGATTGAGAGGCCTACCAGGTTGTCTGATACGGGCCAAAGCACTGTGTGTCCTTAAGAGTGACTAGTGAACAATTTCTTGTACATCAGCACCTTGTGGGTTTGGTGTTACTAGCTCAACGGGAATCTCAGGATTTTCATTCGAGGTAGTTGTTGTTTCAGAAGTAACGTTGTTTTCTTAGCGGCTACGTGTTACTACAGGGGAGTGAGTGTGTGGGGGTGGAGTTTTCTGACTTCCATGTGCCATCAATTGTATTTAGGCCCTCCTTCTAGCGCCATTTGTTGGCAGGCGAAATTGACCATTCGTCAACTCGAAGAACGAGTCTGGTATGGGGTTGTCTAAGTAACCCAAGTTGTTTGGTGTAACTCGTTCTGACGGGTTTAATGGCTCTATCAGCTAATATAAAATTCTAAAAAGAAAAACAAACAAAAGAAGGAAATAACTAACTAATTGCTAAACACTATGTTATATATGTACATATACTCTAATATAACTATTGTAGATGTATTTAAGTAGAAAATATACAAATCTCACTTATGTACATCATTTACAAATTGCAAGTTTTAATCAAAACTTACGAAATCATTGTGAAAAATGATTGCTTTTAAGAAGCAGATAAATAAAGAACATTAAAATATTTTATGTTTTCTTTTATAAATCTAACTAATCTTGAATTGAATAAAATATGAAACACAGATGTCCAGGTAATCAAAATCTAATCTAGACATTCTGGTTTCATTAATATGTAAATGACAGAAATTAGAAACACAAAGAATCTAACATGTTGTTAGTTCGTGAGATGTATCCAAGCCATCTGTATGAATGAAGAACATCTAACTGCCATGCCTAAGAGATAAATCTGCAATAGACTTTATACTACGACTATTTTGAATAAATTCATAAAAAGTATTGGCAGTCGAGGTTTAATGACAGAGAATGGAACACAAATTGAATCATGTGATCTTATGATCACAAATAATTACAGCAAGACAAATCTGAGTGTAACGTATTGCATTTCATCATTCAACTAAAAATCAAAGATAAATCCTATCATTCGAATTGAAAATATGATCACAGTGTTAATATTTAGAGCAACAAATTATAGACGATATTTATAACATAAGTATCCCAAACATAATAGATCATTGATTCTAAAGCCACCAGACCTATTAATATACCAGGATTAACAAAACATGAATGAAAACACCACTCACAAAAGGCTAAAGCCAAAATGCTATGTGCTATTTCATTTAGTCTTGGAATCATTCGTCCATCTATTTCTCTAGGCCAAGATGCCAGTCAATTACAAAACATAGAGTATTTAAAGAGTTTTTATGAAATCTAAACTTCCTATCTTCTAAGATAGGATCAGATCTAAAAAAATCAAAACATTACAAATATGGGGGTCTACAGCCACCCATGATCATTTTGTATCTTCAAAATTTATGAAATTTTTCCCAATTTACAAAATAAACAAAAGGAGATAACTAATCAACTAAGTCAAGCCTTTTCCATCCCATAAGATTAGCATCAGATATACCATGACCTGAAAAAACGAAATGAGGGCAAGTTCAACATTTTATTAACTAACAATTTCTAAATTTTATATGAAAAATGACTTGGCTACAGAATCTCACGATTATGTAGCCAGTCTTATATTGGTAACATAAATCCAAATTTAAACGATTTGATTTTCCAAAATAACATAGCTATAATAAAAATTGTCTCACCATTAAAAAAAAAAGAAAAAACTAAACAAAGATCAAGATATCTCGGAATTTATTATGGCCTTCACACTGTCAACATTCTTTATCACAATGTTTCTTGTCTTTTTGAGACACTTGGCTTGTTTGTATTCATTTGCCTTGAGGGCACAGTTTTCCTTTATGAGCAATTCATTATTATTTGTGAGAGCTCTAATCCTTGCTTGTAGAATGGGGATGTCTTTATAATATTTCTCAATACAATGCAAGCAGACTTCGCAATGCATAGAAGGAGTAACCTGTTGGTGGAGCGTATAGTTGGATGTTAGAGCATCAACATTCCCTGTTGTCGGCCCTTGATCGAGATTTATACCAGTAAACCCTTTACTATTCTTGATACACGGTGTGAGATTGTTAACATAATCGAATGGTTGATTAGGATCTGGTTTGGGACAACTTGGATCTTCCTCTGCAAGAAACCTTTCAATCGTGGAGTCTGTATCCTCATGGATCTCGATCGAATCGATCGAGCTCACATGAGATTTGGATCGATTACACAGACTTCTCAAAATGAATCGTCCAACCCTCTTATTACGAAACCCTAGCATTACTTGCTTCCCTTTTGATTGTTTGCAAGGGGGTTTACTATCGGATTTTACAGTAGGGTTAGGGAAGATAATAGATTCATGCACAAAAGTTTCCATAAACTCAGAACTAACATCTTGTTGCCTAGGTAAAAACTGATCGGGTATTGCCTCATGACGAGGGTTTTCCTTCAAATGGTATGTCTTGTGAATTGAGGAAACAGGATGTTTCTCTATCAGAGGTTTATCCAGCACTATAGGAATGTCTGTAACAAAACCATTTCAAGTTAAGAAACTGTCCCCATCATCACCTAGGGTTTTCAAGCGATGAATCAACAACATTTTTATTAAACCATGGTGAAAGAGGCTAGAATCTAGGTTCTCCTTCTTGTATCTTTTCGACATTTTGTACAGACTCCTTAAAACATAAAACGACACATTCAAACTGAAGCCTATAAAGTGCATAAGAAATCGCAGGTGGTAAAGGAAACCTGGCCTTAACAGCCTTAACAGGTAATAAATTGTTTTAAAACTGCTAACAAACCATGCCATCTAACCTTAAGCAGGGAGACCGGAATACCTTTGTCACAGCAGTCAATCTTTCTGGAGGTGACAAAAAGACGCTAGGGCACTTCGTCAATCTTCAAATTATTAAATCACTTCTGACCAATGAGAGGGAGCCCTATCGCTTCACTCAAAAATTCTTCAGTGACATCTAATTGAACATCACCAACCTTTTCTTTGTATCCATCAAATGTTTGGGCGAATTCTTTGGTTCCACGCAAGTTATACCCTTCAAACTTCTTAATAAACATATCCCAACCCTGGCTCTTCAAATCCTCACTTGCATCATCATGGAGCAACAATGTTTGAGAGTCGTTTGGCTCTATTCGGACTACTGGAGACATTAAGGATTCGAACAAACTGTAATAAGGGCAACTCGAAATAACTGAGGGTTTAGATGGGAGTGGTAAGAGGGATAAGTCTGAGTGGATATCATGAAAACAAAACAAGCAGAAAACATGTGCGATATACACATGAAGGTCTCGGTTATGGAGTTTGAACACTTCTGGCAATGAAAGCCCTGAGTACATGGCACTACACAAACCCTTAACTTGTAATGAGAATCCTGTCACTTCATCCTGCCAGCCAAAACGAAGTACAGGATACAGTTCTGGTGTGTTTAATTCCCACAACATGTAATGGATATAATCGATTTGAAAAGGGTTGGAATGGATATGTTTTAACAATTCAAATGTGAATCGTTTTTTTTGGTATAATAGTTGATTTACAAAGGATTAAAACACATAAGCTTACAAATCCAAATGCAAAACAACATAAGTATTATATCGATATTTGATAAACTCAAAAAATCATTCAAGTAAGAGACATGGGGTAGATGTAATCACATTGAACCTTTTGGAAACCAAGCTTTGGATAGGGTTATAATGTGAATTTAAGTTTTAATGCTTGATTCATGCTTACAGTCATGAATCAAGCATGAAAACGCAAGATAAAAATAAAACAAGAATAATCAAACATCTTTTTTATAACCCAATAATCACCCTCAAATAGTGATATTTACAGGATGAGGTGATGGCAGCTACAGGAGGTGTTATTTGTCATTCAGAAAACCAAAAACATGTAGGGTTTCCAACACCCATCTAAGCAATATTTTTGATAATATGTACAACCCTCCGGCCTTGTATACAATATGTTGTGAATAAAGTCTTTAGATGAAAAAAACGACAATATAACTAAGAATTCCTGCACAAGGGTGTTATATATATATATATATAATAACCATACTCAAAGTGATATCTACAACAACATGTGTTACGAATTGTGTTTATTCGAACATACCAAAGCTTGCATTTATGGAAAGATATTTATCCAAAGTTAAGAGCACTATGTACAGTCTTAAACCTCTCTTACAATTGTGTCTGTTTAATGTAAATAAAAATTTTAATATGGGGTTCATAATCCCTAGATCCCCTTTTCAATTTTAGTACATATTTTTGGTTGGAAGAAGGCCTAGTGTTCTCATGCCAAAAATCATGTACTAGTCCCTTAACTGCTCTAATTAACTTCATGACTAAATGAGGTAGCCTACTAGCTATTGGAGTTACTTCACACACACCTAGGATTTATTTTTCCTAAGGTTTTTCCTTGTTTATTAGTAAAAATTAGTCATTATCCAGTCTCCTATATTTTAGGGGAGAATATTCTCTTTCAGTTGACACTTCAGTTTGACTAGTTGAGTTGAGTTTAGATGTTGCATTGGTTTTGTCACCATGAAACATTGGGATCATCACCAGCTATTTCACACTTGCCTTGGTATCATCATAGGACTGGAAAATTACCCTTTATTTCTTGAGTTAACTCCTCACTACTCTCTGTTCAGTCAGTTAACTGAAGACTAGTTGACTAGTTAACTCAACTAGGTGGAAGTTCACTCCCGTAACTACCTGAGAGACTAGAATAGGTGGCAGTTCACTCCCGTAATTGTTGGTGTGTTTCCAGAGCACTCTAAACCACCACTATGGCGCATTGGTTCTCCTCCAATGTGCACTCATTGAGTTATACAGAGTATATCATGTGTAAATTATTCATTATTCATAACAGTTAATGAGAATTATTTCATTCTTTCTCTCCTTCTTCTTCTTTCTCTCCTTCTTCTTCTTTCTCCTTTTCTCTCTGCAAATGTGTGTATCATTTCTTAGCTAGATATATTCGGTGCAGGTTCAACACATTTACATGGTATCGGAGCCTACGAACTGCTAAGCAAAAGCTACACCAAAAAAAATTGCAGGTACAAAAGATTGAAGACAACGGAAAGATGGATTTCCAAAAAGAATTCATTCTTACACCTTACAACTATTTTTCATGGAAGGAGAAAATAGCCATACATCTCCGAACCAGAGGGTTGTACAGGTTAACCTTGAATACAGATATAGAACTGACATCAACCATAGAAAAATCCAAGTACTTAAATCGCATGGATGAGGCACTCGGAACAATTTGCATTCTTATTTCTCCTGATCTCCTTTTTCACATATCTTCCTATAAGACTCCCAATGAATCTGGGACCACCTTGGAAGGGCTCTTTGGAAAACAGGATGATATGAGGGGACATATGTTGGAGGTGGAGCTGCTCACATTGGATCCAAAAAGCTTCGAAAATATCCAAGATTTCTTTACAAAATTCAAGGATTTACTGTCGCAACTCAAAGCTTGCGGGGTTGATAAATCGAAGGAGGATAAATAAATGTTTCTCACCATTATCTCCAAGATTGGTCCTAAATTCTCTGTATTTGTATCCACATTACATTCTGTTAGATTCACCTCTGGAGCCACCTGGAAGCTACCTTCTCTTGAGGACTTTATCGAATCCCTGACACAAGAGCAAACCAAGCTCATCAACATGGGCACAATCAAAGGCCCAAGGGTGCATGCACTTACTATGCATGATGGAAGCCACAAATATAAGTAATATAAAGATAAAGATAAATGGAAATCTCATGCACATATGAAGAAGGAAGGGTACACAAAACCCTTCACCGGTGCCTCAGGATCCAAAGGGGAAAAGAGGAGAAATGCTCATATTGTCACAAAGGATTCCATCCAAAATCTACATGCATGCAAAGGAAAATAGATCTAATGTCTCGAATACTTCATAAAAAAAACCTTGTAGATCGCATCCCCGAGGGTGCCAAGAAGAAGAAGCCAGAAGATCTTAATTTCAAGAAAGGCAATTCTACCCATGCCTTGATCTCCATCAACTCCTCTCAGGATGATTGGATAGTAGAATCAAGAGAATCACATCACATGGATGGCTCAAAAGTGGTATATTATTCTTTGGATCCATGAAAAGGTCCTCCCATTCTGAGGGGGACAACTCTTCTGTTGAAGTCACTGTCAAAGGAAGGATTGAACTCACCAACAGAAGCTTCGAGAATGTGTTGCATGTTCCCAAACTTTCTGTCAACCTTTTGTCCACGTATCAGATGACGAATTCCAGCACCGGAAAGAAAGTCATATTCACACCAAATTATGTGGACATCTACGACATACAAACCAACTCCAAGGTTGCTACCGGTGAGGTAAATCATTAGTCTAGATTGTATACTTTTTCTGAATTCATTGAACCTGATTCTGCTTTACTGCTTACTCATGATGATGAAAGTAGTAGGATCTGGCATGAAAGGTTTGGACATTTGAATTTCAAATACATGCAACAGCTTAGCAAGCAAAGATTGCTTGATGCTCTACCAGACATCCATTTCTCCAAGGGAGTGTCTGAGGGATGTGTTCTCGGAAAACACCCTCAAGAGAAATTAGACAAAGGAAAGTCTCAGAGAGCCTCTACACCTTTAGATATGATCCACATTGACCTTATGGGTCCTTTTCCGCATCCATCCATCAGCAAAGCGAAGTTTGTTCTCATTTTTTTTTATGATTTCTCACATTTTACATGGATCTACTTTCTTAGGAAAAAATCTGAGGTCTTTCAACACCTCAAAGATTTCAAAGCCCTGGTTGAGACACTGTCTGGAAAGAAGATCAAAATCCTCTTAACTCATAACAGGGGAGAATATGTAAATCATGAGATCCATAATCTTTTCCATGAGGTAGGGATTCATTTGCAGCACACAGTTCCCTATACTCCGAAACAAAACGAAGTTGTTGAGCAGAAAAATAGATACCTAAAGGAGATGGCATCTTTCATGTTGCATGCAAAGTCACTACCACATAAACTATGGGATGAAGCACTTAACTGTGCAACATACCTCCAAAATAGATCTCCCCATAGATTTGTCAAGGATAAGACCCCCTATGAGGCTTGGAGCGGCCTCAAACCGGAAGTGGCCCACTTTCACATTTTTGGTTCACGTGCATGGGCCCGGATTCCCTCTGAAAAGAGAAAGGCACTTGATCCACAGAGAACTGAGTGCATTTTTGTTGTCTATATCGACGGTGTGAAGGGATATAGACTATTGACCTTTCCTCAGACCGGATCATCATTGAGCGAAGTGTCCAATTTGAGGAAAGTGTCTCGCATGTACCTCAACAATTGCATGAAGACACCTTCATTCTTCCACCTGTTCGAGATGATGAGCATGCACATGTCGACTCTTCAAATGAGAGTTTTGATTCAGATGACTTAGATGATTCAGATTCAGATTCAGTATAGTCATATGCAGAGTTAGATCATCCAGATGGAGTTGCAGAGCCAGAGCAGAGGCCCAAGTGGGCACAGACTACTCTTCAGGATGCAAGGGATATCGTTGGGTTATCCAACCAATACTAGGAGGACTCGATCTGATTTCGAGGATCCTCCTGTTTCACTCACTGCCACTGAACCATTGCCCTCCAAGAATATTTTCTTGGTTCAGTCTTCAAATCCACATTATTATGTCGAGGCTGCTGGAAATCCCTTTTGGGAATCTTCCATGCAGGAGGAGTACAACTCCCTGCTCGAGAACCAGAATTGGGATTTGGTTCCCCTTCCCTCTGGGAGGAAACTTGTCAGATGTAGAGGGGTCTATAGGACCAAGAGCGCAGTGGATGGACAGATTAGCATATACAAAGTCAGGCTTGTTGCCAAAGTCTTTCAGCAGGTTCATGGTATTGACTATGATGAGACCTTCGCTCCAATAACGGAGATGGATTCCATACGATTGGCACTTTCCATTGCGGTAGCCAAAGGATGGGAAGTCCATCAGATGGACGTGAAGAATGCATTTATTCAAGGTGATCTCTCTGAGGAGATCTACATGGAGCAGCCTCAGGGATTTATGTAGGACTCATCTTTGGTATGTCGACTGAAGAAGTCCCTTTATGGCCTCAAGAAGGCTCTGAGGGCATGGTATGCCAATATGGACTCCTACATGTTGTCACAAAACTTTGTACGTTTTAAATCATACCTGAATGTCTACATGCTCAGGATGGACAATTCACTTCTACTTTTAGTTATGTATGTTGATGATTTGTTGATCACCGATTACTCGACTTCAGTGATTGCTACAGTCAAGAGGATTCTACATGACAGGTTTTTGATGATGGACATGGGTCCTCTACACTTCTTCCTTGGACTCGATATTAGTCAGGATGCATCAGGCATCAAATTGTCTCAAGCCAAGTATACACGAGATCTCCTTAAGAGATTTCACATGACAGACTACAAGTCTGCTCCAACTCCTTCCCTATCAGGGGTCAAACTTGAGGATGGTGGGGAGACTCCACTAGTTTACAGTACATTGTACAAACAACTAGTGGGGAGCTTGTTGTATCTCACACACTCCAGACCAGACCTCTTATATGCAGTTGGCGCAATTTCCAGGTTCATGCAGAAGCTACATCGTCTACATTGGAAGGTTTCAAAGCATATCCTTCAATACATACAGGGCACCATCACCTTTGGGATTCACTATGCAGTAGACTCTACACTAGATATCATCGGGTTTACTAATTCTGACTGGGCTAGCAGTAGCATTGATCGCAAGTCCACATTTAGTTACTCACTCAGTCTTGGTTCCGGGCCTATATGTTGGTCGAGAAAGAAGCAAGTTGCCATTGCTCTATCTATTGGCATGTTTACAGGCAGAATGTGTTTGTCGTTGATGGAAAGAACAGCAGCGACAATGGTATGTTTACAGGCAAGGAAAGCAGCAATGATGGAAAATAGGGAAAGCATAAGTTCAGGAGAAGCGAACAGTATGCAGAGATGAGAAAGTTCAGAAGAGATAGAAGTTTCCAAAAGCGCAGATGAGGTCCAAATCATCGGGACTCGTAGAAGGATCAAAGGTCGAGGCCTTTGACACATAGACATTCTTCCAAGTCAGGAGGAAGTGTAAGCTTAGGAAGAGGAGCGACAGTGGCCATCTGATCAGTATCCAGACAGGAGAGGCATGTAGAAAGATCGAGTTGTTGATCTGAGAACACGATCAATGAACAAGGATTAGTCTGGGTCTAAATATGCGAGGATTTTACACTTAGGAAAGTTTGAGATTTGAAATCCTCGGAATGCGAAGTTTCGTCAGCCATCAGCTCTGGAGATCAGACAATGACCGTTAGATCAAGGAGATCTACATCAGCAAATCTCATCCTTAAGGACATGTGGCAGACCACGTCAGTAGACCACATCGGCAAGGACACGTGGTGCAATCAGACAATGACAATTGTCAAGTTGATTCGGCAATACAGGTACGTGTAAATCACAAATCCGAGTGACACATGGCAGTTGCTCAGCTCGTGACATGTCTTCGAGTGATGCAAGAGTTATGTCACTTCGAGAGTTTTGATTCAGGAGTTTTACCACCAGTACTCGTGCAAAGACCCGAAGTCCTGAATGTCAAAGACCCGAAGTGGATACGAGTTCCAATCTGAAGATCACTTCGGGTGTATTCTTGATTGTTGATCATGTAGCAGGATACGTGTCAATGGATCATGAACTTTGGGAAAAAATTATCTGGGAAAATGCAAAAGGAGAAAGATTTGAGATTACCGAAGGACGAAGTCCTGGAGCGGAGGATAATCGTTGGATTAAAGAGGACACGTGTCAGTAGATTGCCAATTTTGGGAAAAAGCAAAGGAAGGATGAAATAAAGTTGAGAGTTGAAATCTCGGAAGTCTAGAGACCTGAAGGAGATCTTGATAGTTTATCTGAGAGGGACATGTGTCGTTGGATCGTGGACTCCATGTGAGATGCTCTGGGAGAAAAAGAGAACTTGAGAATTGAAAGTCCCGTAGCCCGGATCACGAAATCGATCTCGTCCGTTGGTTTGGAGGGACATGTGTCATCTGATCACTGAGACCAAGGATTGCACATGGACAAAGGAAGGAAGGAAGAGTCGTCGATTGAAGAGGACAGATGTCAGCAAATCTTCCACTCCAGAATATATCCAGTCAACAACAATAGGGTTTGAGAGTTGAAACTCCTAGAGCCCGGATCACGAAGGACACCTCAGTCGTTGATGGAGGAAGGAGAGATCTGGTCCACAGACTTGAGAGGACAGATCTGAACCATCTATTCAAGAGAAGCGTCAACATTGGAGATCAATGGTTGTGCTCCATTGTGGGGCCAGAACATGCTCGGGCCTTAATCTTTCATGAGTGGGCTGCAATTGAAACCACGGTTTTAGAGAAAGGACGAGTGGAGGCTCGTAGTGAATTGCGGGGCGAAAAGCAGGTTGTCCTCAAACCGCCTATAGACCTGCCCGCAATCGCATGGTCACATGAACTCATTGCCCAAGGTCATATCTAGGGAGGAGCTAGCATGTCACTAACCTCCACTTCGGAGTTCGGGAGATTAGGAGTTGGGAGAGTCGGGGTGACTCACGACAGATGACCTGAAACGTGAAGTCCCGAGGTGATTGGCCCTAGGTCACAGCCAGTGGTCATGACAAGGGAGGGGCTTAGGAGCCAAAGGAGCCAAAACTGATTAACTGTAACTGCCAGAGCAGATGAATAATTGTGATTGACAGAGAAACAAAGGATTCTTAGGATAATTGGCAGAGAAGCCAAATAACCTTGAATAACGGGCAGAGAAGATGAAGAGTTCACATGATGATCAAGTAGATGACTCGACGTGAGAAATACATGCAAAATAGAGAAGTGAAGAAATTTTTCTAGTTAACCATGCAGTCGCGAGGAAGAGATGGAGTGAACAACCTGTAGGGCAGAACAATGATGTAGTGAAGAGCATGCAAAGGCATAGCACGTAGGATGAAGTTGGTGCACAGAGAATATAAAAACGCAGAACAGAGAAGAGATGTTGATGTTGTTGAGTGTGTTTCATGCGGGTAGAAGCATGTTTTGTGCAGGAGTTGAAGCGCACATAAGAGGTGTGCTGCATAGAATGGAAAGAAGACACAAAGCATAAAGCACATAATAAGCAAGGAACATAAATGCATATTTGAGAGAAGAACAGAAAGTGTAATAGACGCGAGGAGAGAGACATTGATGCAGGCATAGCAGAGCAGTGTAGTAGAACAATGATGAGATTGGTAAGCCATAGATAAATGTTGTATCACTGTGATAAATTCAAGAAAGAAAAGATTTATATTTCAGGGTGGTAGGGAGGTGCTAGGGAGGATTTTTTTCCTCAGAGTTTCAAGTGGGTACTTGAACACGGAAAGTTGTAGCTTCCATCTAGTTGCAGCCAGAAAAACCAAGGTGGCATGGTCGTGCAAGGGAGAACTATTGTTCTCTACTATACAGGTCGGTGCCTGTGTGAGTGGAAGTTGGTTCTTCCATCTAGTTGGTGCTGGAACACTTAGGGAGTTGGTGCTTCCTTCTAGTGGGTGCTAGAGAAACTAGGGAGTTGGTGCTTCCTTCTAGTGGGTGCTAGAGAAACCAGAGAATTGGTGCTCTCAGCAAGTTGCAGCTTGCAAAACAAAGGTGGTAGCCTCACAATGAGTTGGTGCTCATAAGAATGATAATGTACATAAAATAAAGATTACTTACCATATCAATAAGAAGAGTTTTTTCCCTTTATGGGTTTCCTCAGGAAATATTTGTCTCTATATATTTTGTTAGCACCGTGATTATCATAACTAAGGTTATAGGTTTGTCAACAATTTGCAAAGGCATGCATGTTAGCACCCATATTTTTTTTATGAATGGAAGCATCTAACATCTCCAAGGGTAATTTTCAAAAGGAAGCTTTAATTTATTTATCCCTTTTATATTTACAAATACGTGCTACAAAATTCATTGCGCATCGCGCGGAGGATGCTTTCGCACAGAGGATGTTGTCGCGCAGAGAATGTCATTGCGCAGAGGATGTTGTCGCATAGGCGATGTTGTCGTGCAAATAATTTTGTCGTGCAAAGAAGTTTGTCGTGTATAGGATGTTGTCGCGCATTGGATTTCATCGCACAGTGGTCTGTCACGCAGTGGATTTTCCTACGCACAGTCTACAGGTCGCACTGTGCAAATTACCGGTTTAGTGGTCAACTTCAAGATCAATTTCTAACCAACTGGAGAGGAATTTTGAAAATCCCGAAGATTTTTTTGTCGAGTACAAACCGAATAATAAAAACCTCTCTCAGATTTGATAAATGTGTCACGATTTGGGAGATTCGAAGGAATCTTTGAGCCATACTTTTCAGTTTTTATGATTTCCTGTCCGAGACATGTTTTTGTGACATGTATTCCAGCTAGCTGGAGATGAATTTCAAGAAACTAAGAGAGGTTTTTCTTTATAACGAGCTTAAATAAAAAAAACCTCTCTCATTTTCTAAAAATAGTGTTTTATCAGAGAGATACGATGTCATATTTAACGCTTATTTTCCCAGTTTGTTGCACAATCCGCTGTGTGTTTTGTTGTAGGTTACTGTTGCATAGCAGACTTGATGTGCAAGGGTGAAAAAGTGCCAAACAGTGCACAGGACGACTCATCAAAACCATCTGGTCGAATTTTTATCATGATAAATTATTGTAAAGAATATTTCGGTTACGATTATGATTTGGCAAAGTCGGGTTTTCTATTTTTAGTGAATCTATTGAAGTTATTGTTCTCTTTCAAAGAAAATGGATCCATGATTCTAGGAGATATTAGCTCGGCCCTAACAGCCAAGGATGACATTAGTTTTCTATATATGGGGATCATTTTCATGTAAAAGGGGTTGTTTGGCAAAATTGGTAGACGACAGCTATTGTATGTAATTTGGGTTTTTTGATCGAAACTTAATGCAAAGGTCATGTGACTTGATGAAAAGATTCTAGTTGTAACAATTGGATGTATTGTGCCTCTTTCTTTGTGTATGTGCTTCCTGTTATCTTTATTTCATATATTTTCCTTTCTATTTTGGAACGAATTTTCTAACCTGCGGATTCGCTGCACAGCGCCCCTTGTTCGCGCCACTTAGACAAAACATTTTCCTCTAAGCTAACTCTGAATTTGCCCGCAGCAGTGCTCATGAGTTACTTCTTGTGTTTTCTCCCACCACACACTACGGGTTTACACTGAAGACTATTACTCTCCTAGCCTTATCCTCTCAATTTCAGTCACTGAGTCATTTATCTCTGTCATTTCCTCAGATCAACTCCATATCCCAAGTCTTACTTTCACTACTAAATTTGAACGTTTTTGCGACGAAGTAGCAACAAAGTTTCGTCGGAATAGGGTCGTTGTTGCGACCAAGATGATTTTTTTTTTCGTCGGTCTAGTGACTACACATGGATCTTCGCCGGTCTAGCGATCGAGAAAAGAAGCATATACACAATAGGGAAAAGTTGTCATTCGTCGGTCCATTCACCAAGATTAGTCGGTCTAGCGACCCACTTTAGTCGCAAGCCTTGCTAGCATCTCTAAGGAAAACATAACCTTGGTCACTCTAGAGACCATAATTAGTCGGTCTAGCAACTAATGATAGTCAGTCTAACGACCCACTTTAGTCGCAAGCCTTGCTAGCATCTCTAAGGAAAACATAACCTTGGTCACTCTAGCGACCATAATTAGTTGTTCTAGAAACTAATGTTAGTCGGTCTAACGACTAATATTAGTCGCAAGAGTGACCAAGACAACCCTGGCAAACTTAGTCAAGTGACCAAATGGCTATACAAGCGACAAACCTGTTCGTCGCTAGAGCGACTAATGTTGGGGTTTTTTTTTTTTTTTAAAATGCCATTCACACAGGAATAATGTTGGGGTTCTGTTAACAATCAAAAATCACTTGCTAATATTTCCCAAATCACATGATAAGAGGATCATTAGGTAGAAGATTTGTTTTTAAATCTTAAAGTTTTAGAGGTTTTGAGAAAGGCTCAAATTCACATAAATTCAATTAAATGAGGATTTCACCTCTAAAAATAGGCCAAAGGTTAATTTTAGCTTTCGACGGCTAAATGTGAAATTTACAGTTTAATGAGCCGCCAAAAAGCTCTGACTTTCGGCGGCTAAAAGGCAAAATACACGACTAGTAAGATGCTGAAAGCTCTGAAGAGTCCAGATCGATCTTCTTTCTGCCCAGATCATGTTTTTCTATTTCCAGAATCTGTGGGAATGATCTCAAATTAAAGATAATAATTTTATTTTTAAATCTTAAAGTTTTAGAGGTTTTGAGAAAGGCTGAAATTCACATAAATTCAATAAAATGAGGATTTCACCTCTAAAAATAGCCAAAGGTTAATTTTATCTTTCAGCGGCTAAATGTGAAATTTACAGTGTAATGAGTCGTTGAAAAGATCTGACTTTCGGTGGCTAAAAGTGAAAATACACGACTAGTAAGCCGTCGAAAACTCTGAAGAGTCCAGATCGGTCTTCTTTTTGCCTAGATCGCGTTTTTCCGTTTCTAGAATCTGTGGGAATGATCTCAAATTAAAGATAATAATTATCAAAAGCTGGATCATCCTCTTCATCAAGTTTTGAAGGCATATGGTAAGGAATGAATCCAAATGGCATGTTTATTCTTGACAGAAATCACCCAGCCATCAAAGACAGATTTCGAAATCTGTGATTTTCACTAGCAAGTTGCCAAATAATTCTCTAGGTTGTCAAATTCGACTTATGATGATAAGATTGGATCATTTATTCTAAAATATCAAATTGATTATGTTTATTTTTTGTATTTCAGATCCATTAAATTAGGATCTTGAAACCTTGATGTAAATGTAATAAAAGCCTAAGAATTCTAAGACACCAAAGGGAGGGGAAATAGTCTGAGGACTGTGGTTCTATTCTTGAAGACTTGTACATTTCATCCTTTGGAGATTTCCATGAATATATATTGACATCGATCCTCTTTCACTTTGTTTGTTCAGTTTGCATATCCTTTCTTTCCAAGTTTATGTATACTCAATGATAGAAGGCTATCATCCCATCTCTTCGTTGGTATATTAGACTTATATACATTGCTTCTTATGTTTGTCTTAGTGCCAGATAGCTATCATCCTATCAGTGCACTCATAAGCTTAAGCTACAAGTATTTACTTATTATGGCTGGCCATCTACTATATACAAATCTTATATATGTTTCTATTGGTATGAAAAAGAATCTTACCTGTCATTACTGGCCTTTCACATATGCCTTTGTGTAGGTATTTTTTGCTAGCATAATGAGTCTTCTCCATGTTTTCACACATTGATTAAAACCTTCTGAGCAGCATAGTTGAAAGCCTTGGTCTTTCAAGTGACCCATGTCTTTCTAAATGGATGTGAGTTTATAATGTCATCCGATTTGATCCTTTTTCCTCCACGGTTTATTGATCTATTTAAGTTACCAAGCTTACACCCTTCTACAGTCAGGGAGTGATTTATTGGAGATATAACACTTTCATTATGTACTTGGGAGCTGGCACTAGAGTCACCCCCCTATTGGTCAATACCGGTGATCCAATTTACCTTGTCATTTCTAGATGTAAGCATCATTGTGATGAGTCTCAATCCATGCTAGGGGATTTAATATCGAGCCTCAAATTGTGGAAGGTGGATCTAGAGAATTGGGTGGAGGAGATTTCACAGCAGCAGACCTCCCTTATGGAGTAGTTGGGCACTATTAAATCAAAGGAATTCTTGTTAGATGTGGAAAATCAATGCCTAAGAGAAAAATCTAGGGAACAAGAAGCTGAAATTTAGAAGCTACAATGACATGTAAAGAAGATAGTCAGCCTTCCCGAGCCTGATACAGGCCCTAGGAGGTTGATAGTCACATCCAACATATGACCAATTTTAATACATATCTCGTCGAGATGGAAATAACAATTGAAGGCATAGCTATGTACAATGTGCATATTAATAAGAAACACAGAAATCCTATGAAATGTATTAACTTAAAATATGTGCATTTGGTAGTTATACAAATAATCTATTAGGAGTCAATTTTAATATTTCACAATTTTCAGATACAATTAGGCTGAAAAACAATTATGAACTATGATTACTACTTTCCAATATACCCATAACATTTTTTTATGCAAGGAAAATAATTTTGTTTCATGATAAATCAATGTTGAACCTAGATTATTGAAAGACTTAATAAATAATTATTTTACCAATTTCAACAATCATTTTCTAAATTTCATCCAGGCAAATATCAGTATAGTGAGTAGAGCCAAAATAGATTGGTGTCCACTTTTCCATAAAATCACGGTCTATTAGATGTTTTCCTTCATGGTTCACTGGGTTAAACAACCCACCAATGGCAACTTTTTCTACTGAGGGCACGTCTTTCACCTGTGTACATAGATTCTTTATTTCTGAAAACAACGAAGAGTGAAAATATCTCAAATTTCACATAGACCATGATATGATAAAAACTACATATAATGAAATAATGAAACACTCTTTCATGTAAACTCATCTAAAAGATATTCAATGAATGATTCAAGGAAATGTGTGTGACAACAAGATATTCACTTAAGTGTGCAAATGCCACATGTGTTTGTGTTTGTATACAATGCCTAGAGGATGATGCTTTCAATCTCAAGAATAATGCAAGTATTCAAATTATTAAGATCAATCAATGACTAAATTTTAATGATATACACAATTTCCTAATAGAGCACAATAATTTTCTTTGAAGTATCTATGACTTTGATCAAACTAATTTCAAGACATCAATATTTCAAAGCCACAAAACATTTCATATGTGTCAATCCAATAATCCAATAGTATCATTCTCAATTCATTACATATCATAAGTTGGGACTGTCTATTTGACTTCAATTCAATATGTATCAGTCCCACTTGTCCTAAATATGCACATGCAAATGATATGTAACCCTCCAAATGCACACAAGTTAAGATTTTTAATGTTGCTTATGTATGTAGATTGTAGGTTATGTTCCCCATGAATTATCTATGTCAAAAACAAATTAAATGTAGCTGGGAATGACTATGTTCACACAGTCATAATTGAAGGTTTTACTATGATTTTGGGTGGAGAGTTTGGGAGGCGGTTTAGGTAGAGTGACTATGAGGTATGTGAGTTTGTTTTTAGGGCTGTGTCAAAGTGGAATAGGGTCTTAAATTAAGACTTCAAGACAGCCAGTTGTAAGGGTTTCTGTAGGTAGTTGTGGGGTGTCTAAATGTTTAGGAGATAGGGTTAATGGCCTTGTGTTAGGGAAATAATGGACTACGCATGAAAGGGGAGATATCCTAGGGTGAGCTTGTATGAAAATAGGTCAATGTTAGGTAGATTGGGGCTGCAAAAATAGCTTAGGACAGTCAAATGGTAGACAGTCCTGAGGATGGACGTGAGTTTTTAGGGTAGTAGTAGAGAGGCCTAGAGATATTTCCTTAGGAGTCTAATAGTTTAGAGTGGTGGATAGGTTAGGGTAGGTTGCTAATGAATATGGACAACAAACTTCACAAAGAGTGTTGTCCAAAGGAAATTCCTTGAAACACTTTTAATATTTACCATTCCAATAAAGTTGTGTTCAAACCAAGCATGTGTATTATTAATGTCAACACCACCTAAGTAGCAATTCTTGATCTTCTCAAAATGTTGAGATATAAGCAACTTATTATTAACTGGACCTAAGTAATGCCTCCCTTTAAATGAATATTATAAATAACTACAAAAAATTTGGATCCCCATTTTACTAAATGTATGGCATGTTTCTTTCCTTTGGGGAGATTCTCAAGGTGCAATGGATATTTTCTTTACAAATGAATGATTATGGATTTACTGGAAATAATTTTCTTGATCCTTTTTTATGTTAGGATAACTGACTTATGAGTTTTTCTTTTTATGAATGAAAGTACCCAATAATAGGGAAATGTAAGAAAACCAAGATATGATAATTTTATCAATGTTCACTAATGACCTCAAAGGTAGGTCAATGGGACTCAAAAGTACAATTGAGTAGTGACCCATTGTGGGATCATAGTAGCATCTCCTAGAAGTTGAATTATAAAACAAAATAAGTTAAACTATTGAAAAAGAGAAATGACAAAATGGAAATTTCATATGTAACATGAAAAAGGGATGCTCATCCTCCTTAGAATATGAAGCCCTTGATGTCACTACAAAAATAGTGCTAAAAGTAGAGAAGGGAGAAGATGATTTCCCCGGTGAGTCACCAACCGCAGATTAGACAATTCATTACCTGCCAATGTCTTTAGGGGAGAGTCCAGATTTGAGAGGACTTGACTATGTAAGCATGGGTGAAATTAAAAATACCTAGCGATTGAAGGTTGGTTTCATGAAGGGGGTTTGTAGTGGAAAATGAATTGTGATAAGAAAGAGATCTCCTCAAAATCCTAGTGGGGGTAGGTCTGGGAGATGGAGGTTGAATAAAAGTGCATAGCCCATCCAATCTAGTATTTGGTGTGACCTAGGTCTGTTCCTACCACTCATTTCCACCAACTATTTTGATAGAGAAAAGAAAGGAAGTGATTATGTTAATATGATCCATCCTTAGAGGTCCATGTAAGATCTATCCCTTGTATCCCAACATTTTCATAATAAAATGAGTTAGGATTCTCTAGTATGGATACCAAAAGAAGGTAGAGAGAGAACTGCAAGAGTGTTGGTATTAGAGGACATAAATGAAGTGTTGACACAAAGGGTGGATATCTTATATACACAAACAAAAGGAAACTAGGTCTTATGTTTTAATATAACGGAGAAGGGACCACCAGTGTTGAACACGACACACCCACCACTCAGAAAAACAAAGTGGAATACTTTTCACACTCAAATATTGCAATTGTAGATATCCAATTCATGGATGCAAAGATGAATCATCCTCAAAATATAATTTTATTTATACTTACCCTAAAATTATAACAATAGTGGATAACATAGGCGATGAAACCAAAGGTAGATATAGACAGTGAAATAATAAGCAAATAATATCACCTTGGAGAGAATTGGTTAAAAAAAGAACACATTCATCAGATGGACAAGGGGTTCTAGTATTAAAAAGGGCATTCCTTCCACTCACAGGGCATGTGGAATGGAATAGGAACCTTGATACTGGATTGCTTTAAATATCATATTCATAGTCTGGACAAAGACAATACACACCTCATTACTGAACTCAATTGAATGATGAGAAGTTCTTCCCATTGCTACAATTAATCACCACATAGCACATAAATATAAATTATGGCATCAACTAGGACTCAAATCCAAATTTAAGAAAAAGATCATTTCCTTATTTATGATAAATGATTATAAGTTGCATTTAACTATAGGGAACATAATTACAATTGTGTGCTTGTCACAGGCTCAACTATATCATTAGCTCAAGGAAATATTTAATAAACAAGTGACCAAAAGAACAAACCCACACAAACATGGTGACAACAACAATTGCAAGGTATACTTATATGGAACTTAGTATCTAAATCTAGTTAGAAGGGACATGATCCAAGTTATTGACTTTAGTCAGTTACAATGGTATGTTGTTCTAGACATTGAAATCAAATGATATATTAGTCACCCCAAAACTTCCAAGAATGGTGGACTGTGTCAAAGTGAATCTATATCTAGCATTAAAATGGTGGGACTGTCTTTGTAATAGTTATGTCAGTCCTAAATTGAGTGCCAAGTTAGTAGTTTTAGTAGCTTTAGGGAGCTATAGAGATTAGGTCTAGATGTCTTGTGTTAGGCCACTAAGAGTCTAGGATTGCTCGGCTTAGGATGTAGGTTAGGTTTAGGGTAGGCCGAGGTATGTAGGGGTAGCCTAGGTTAGGTTAGGAGGTTTGAACCTCCTAGGAGGAGCAAGAAGCATATGAAGAAGATGATGAACCTCAGGGTCACCACATTCAATGTGTACTACATTGATTTAGGCTAGCAACAATGTTGGATAGAGAGACATACCTTGGGGATTGTGCCCACCACCATGCATCCTTAACACTCGTGGAGTCAACATAACTTTGTCTTCTTAAATTCAAATTTCCTAAAAAAAATCATTGATCTCCACATTCATTACGAAATATCATGATAGTCATAAATCAACAAAAAATCACCTTAAAGTAGTCCTTAACAAGATCCATACCTTTGAGTGATGGGGTGCCTCCAATGTTTCTCCTCTCCATCCTGTGATTCATCACATGACTTAATTATATTTCATAATAGTAATTAAAGATGTAACAACCTCTACAAATTAATGACTAAAGATGAATACTTGAATGAGCTTCTCTTCGTTTTGAGAATAAATTATTCTCTACTGAAAAGGACCAACCACGTGAAGGTGGAAGCTCTTTTGGCCCCTCCCCCCCTCTCACATCATTCTCATTTCCCCATACCCAACTATAATTAGAAATGACAGTAACATTAAATGTAAGCAAAAAACATTCATCACAATGTGCTAAAACAAAAAACATGAAATCAAATAACATTCATGACATGTACGAAAACAAAATACATTACATTGGACCAGAAATATATTGGATTTAT
>SNQJ01S0049224.1:63006-85310 GCA_010110895.2 Picea sitchensis | reverse complement strand
TGGAACGTCTAACAAATTTAAAATTTATCACACGATGCTTTAGACTCAGCCATTTAAAATCTGTGTTTTCTTCTAAGTTAGAATCCATCTTTAATGGTGTTCTGATTTGCTTTATGTACTTTTTTCTTCTGCCATACACGATGGCATTTAAACTGAAAGACCATTTCCTATTTAGCATTTATCCTCTCAAATTTTCATTTACCATTCATTTATTTCTCTCGCTTTTAGGAGGTTGATTCCATAGCCCAAAGTTCTGTATTTCCTTGCCAGCGAAACCAGATACATTTCCCAAACACATAAATCTAGCCGGTAATCCAAAGTCTTTCATATATAAGAGACTAGGTCTTAGAGAGAGCCCTCTCTATATTGGAAAGGCTAGTTTCCAGTCTTAAATTTGGTTTGTAGGTTACCTCTGTCATTTGTTTTCTCAGCCAAACAAATTTTCAGAGTGCTAACACATTGGATTTTTGCAAAATCTCCTGGACTTGTTGGCGGATGTGTTGAATCCGCTCAATGAATCTGGTGGCTTTGTTGATCGCAGACTTATTGTGGGAAGAGTCTGTCTGTGCGGTGGCAAGAGGAAGTGCAACATCAGTGTGTCCCAAGGGTTGGAATCCCAGACCCACCTGAAATGGGCTATGGTCGGTGGAGCTATGGAGAGCCCTATTGTAACTGTGTTTAACATAGGGGAGACTCTCGTCCCATATACGTGGATGCTTAGAATTGTACATGCACAGGATGTGCACAATCATCAGATTGACGACCTCTGTTTGGCTGTTTGTTTGGTGGTGGAAAGCAATGGATTTTGTGAGCTTGGTGTTAAACCGAGACCAGAGACTCAACCAAAATGTGTTGATGAACGTGGTGTCCTGGTTGGAGATGATGGTTTGTGGTATCCCAAAGTGGACCCACACTCGTTCGAAGAAGAGCTTGGCAGTATCTGTCGTTGTGATATTCTTTTTGTAGGATGTGAGGATGGCCATCTTGGAAAATTGATCAATGACCACAAATACACAATCATTTTCCTACTTGGTGGACGACAGGCTAGACATGTAATCCATTGAGATGGATTCCCAAGGCTTCTAGGGAATAGGAAGAGGGGTGTATAAGCCTTGCTTCTTGATGGCTGACTTGGCAATGGCATAGACAGTGCAAGATTTGATATACTTGCCGATGTCCTGTCAAAGTTTTGGCCAATAAAAATGTTTCTGAAGAACGACCCCAGTTTTCTCCACGCCAAAATGTCCTGCCATTGGACTGTAATGGGCTTCCCAAATCAACTTTGCACACTCACTTGTAGGAACATAAATATGGCCCAAGTGGCATAACAGTTCGTTCTGAATGTTAAAATTGGTGACAACTGTGCATGTACCCAAGGGATGATAGGTGGTGGCGAAGTCTAGATATTGCTAATAAAGTTGAGGCCACTCAGATGCTTCATGTCCACATGAATGGAGAATAGTGGTGAGTGCAGCCACAGGAGGCCGACTGAGGGAGTCAACGACATGATTGCAGATACATGTCTTATACTTGATGTTGAGATGGAAGTGTTGCAGGTACGTGGACCACTTCTGATGGCGGTCGTTCTGAAATTTCCCCTGTGTCTGTATGAACTGTATAGGCTTGTGATCAATGTGTATGATCGTCTCTTTTCCTAGAATGTAATGTTTCCATTGACGACAGGATTGTACAATGGAATACATTTTCTTGTCATAGGTGGAGTATTTCCAGACAGTATTAGAGAGTGTCTCACTATGGTATGCCACGAGATGCCCGTGTTGAGTGAGAACTACATCCACAACATAGTCAGATGCATCAGTCTCAATCTCGAACAATTGTTGTAGATCCAACAATGAGAGTATTGGAGATGAGCACAAGTGATGCTTCAGATCATCGAATGCTCGTTGCTTCTCCTTCCCCCACATGAACTTGGCCCTACCACCTCCCTTGGTCACTTGGCTGAGGGCCCATGCAATATGGGAGAATCCAAAAATGAACCGTTGGTAGAAGTTGGCTAGTACCAAGAAGCTCTGAAGCTTAGTCAGTGTGGTCAAGGCTGGCCAGTCACAGATGACTTGGATCTTAGCTGGATCAACATGTACCCCATGCTCATCAACAATGTATCCCAAGTATTGGACCATGTTCATGCCAAAAGAGCATTTTTCCAAGTTCGCATATAACTTATGCTGTCGCAGAGTGCTCAAAACCTATTGAATATCTTGCATGTGATCCTCCCACGTTCTACTGAAGATGAGGATGTCATCCAAATATACCACCACAAAGGAGTTGGTGAAGAGTCTCAATACATCATCCACCAACCTCATGAATGTGGCTGGTGCATTTGTTAAGCCAAAGGGCATGACTAGCCATTTGAAGAGACCTTCTTTAGATTTGAAGGTTGTCTTCCATACATCAGTTGTGCATGTACCCAAGGGATGATAGGTGGTGGCAAAGTCTAGATCTTGCTAATAAAGTTGAGGCCACTCAGACGCTTCATGTCCACAGGAATGGAGAATAGTGGTGAGTGCAACCACAGGAGGCCGAATGAGGGAGTCAACGACATGATTGTAGATACATGTCTTATACTTGATCTTGAGATGAAATTGTTGTAGGTACGTGGACCACTTCTTATGGAGGTCGTACTACAATTTCCCCTGTGTCTGTATGAACTGTATAGGCTTGTGATCAGTGTGTATGATTGTCTCTTTTCCTAGAATGTAATGTTTCCATTGACGACAAGATTGTACAATGGAATACATTTCCTTGTCATAGGTGGAGTATTTCCAGACAGTATCAGAGAGTGTCTCACTATGGTATGCCACGAGATGCCCGTGCTGAGTGAGAACTATGTCCACAACATAGTCAGATCCATTAGTCTCAATCTCGAACAATTGTTGTAGATCCAACAAGGAGAGTATTGGAGCTGAGCACAAGTGATGCTTCAGATCATCGAATGCTCGTTGCTTCTCCTTCCCCCACATGAAATTGGCCCTACCACCTCCCTTGGTCACCTGGCTGAGGGCCCATGCAATATGGGAGAATCCCAAAATGAACTATCGGTAGAAGTTGGCTAGTACCAAGAAGCTCCAAAGCTCGGTCAGTGTGGTCAAGGCTGGCCAGTCACATATGACTTGGATCTTAGCTGGATCAACATGTACCCCATGCTCATCAACAATGTATCCCAATTATTGGACACTGTTCATGCCAAAAGAGCATTTTTCCAAGTTTGCATATATCTTGTGCTGTCGCAGAGTGCTCAAAACCTATTGAATATCTTGCATGTGATCCTCCCACGTTATACTGAAGATGAGGATGTCATCCAAATATACGACCACAAAGGAGTTGGTGAAGAGTCTCAATACATCATCCATCAACCTCATGAATGTGGCTGGTGCATTTGTTAAGCCAAAGGGCATGACTAACCATTCGAAGAGACCTTCTTTAGATTTGAAGGTTGTCTTCCATACATCAGTTGGTTTGATGGGAACCTGGTGGTAGCCAAGCTTTAGGTCAATCTTGTTGAAGAAATTCCCCCCCTTGAGTTGGTCAAGAAGGTCATCAATCCTAGGAATGGGGTACCGGTTCCTGACTGTGATTTTGTTTAAGGCTCTGTAATCAATGCAGAGTCGCCACATCCCATCATTCTTCTGCACCAGTACAATTAGGATTCTGCAAGAGGAGGAGTTGGGTCTGATGTGCCCCTTTTGAATAAGCTCTTGGATTTGTCGTTTGATTTCGTCATTTTCCATCAGCGAGTGACGATAGACTGGTCCATTATGTAGAGGTGCGTCGGGGGTCAGATCAATTGGATGCTTGACTTGGTAGTGTGTCAGTACCCCTGTATGTGAGGAGAAGATGTCTCTGTATTCTTCCACGATCCCGTCCACTTGCTTCTACTGCAAAGGGAAGCTCTGTGTAGAGGCCACAGATGTGGTGATGACCTTCTGCTTACTGTGAGCATGGATCACAAAGAAGACGAACTTACTGGTCTGTGAGATGACCTTACTGCATTGCTTAGCAGAGATTAAAGAAATAGTAGTAGGCGATGCTACCTTTGGTATCCTGTACAATTGTCTACCCAAATTAATAATAACACTGTGGGGTCTAGACTCATACACAACATGATGCTTCCACAAATATGGTTGTCCTAAAAGAACATCACAAATTTCAAGGGGAGAGTATCACATAATACCTAATCTTTGAAATACTTGATGTCATAGGGAAGACATCATTGTTGGATGACACGAAGATCTCTTCCTTGGTGAAGCTAGCCGATGGTGTAGGGATGCAAGTGCAATGTCGTTGGCAGGCCCAACTGCTTGATGATATCAGCTGAAATTAGGTTCTTCTGACTCCCTCTATCGACAATGAAATTAAGCAGAGCCTCCTTTACCCACATCTGCGAGTAAAAGAGGCGTTCTCCTTCCTCTCGTTCTTCTGGTTTTCTTGGTCGAACTTTCATGGTAGCGATAATGTCACTGGGTTCAACATCGATAATCTGCTTCCCTCATTTAGGATTTGATTCAGAATCAGAATCGACCTCTGACTCAGAAGCCTTCAATTCATCCATGAGTGACTGCTTGGAGCGACATTCTTCGGTGTTGTGCCAAGGGATTTTATGGTACTCACGCCATTTTCCCATGTCCTTCATCGTTTTCTCATTGCCCTTCTTATGTTGTGGCTTGGACTGGTTGTACTGAGGGTGGGCATATCGACTTGGTCCCTTGCTATGTGGGTTGGGGACACCTTTTCCCTGCTTTGACTATGAGGGGTTTGCAGATCCAATCTCTCACCTTTTATGCTTAAATTTTTGCTCGATCTTGACCGCATATCTATAAGCCGTGCCCAATGAGGCGATGTTTAGAAACTCCATTTCTATTTGAATATATCTATTCAAACAACCACAACATTTGAGCACCAGATGACACTCAGAGTCTTTGATACCCAATTTGGTGCTCAGGGTATGGAAAATATTGGTGAAATCTGGTACTGTCTGGTCCCTTTCTTGACGTAGGGTGGTCCATCTAGTGTATTGGTCCTCGTAGCTTCCAACAAAGTAGTACTGTTCTTTGATGGAGTACCGAAAGGAATCCCATGTAGGGTCCACTACAAACACTGCAGATTCCTCTACTGCCCTTTGCTCAGAGTAAGTATCCCACCACTCTTTAACATGGGGAACGACCTTGAGGAGTGAAAAAGTGATCTTTTCCCTATCGAAAAAATTGTGGACCGAAAAATACCCTTCGATCAGATTCAACCATTTATCTACAACATCCACATCTATCAGTCCTTCAAATAATGGAATATCAAAATTTACCTATACCTTGAAGGGGGTTGCATGGCCACTTGACGAAGGTGCTTCTCCTGTGGGAAGTCGTCGAAGAATCTGCGCGAAGTTGTCCATCATTTCATTCATTTGTCGCGCGAGGGATTCCTCAAGCAACATTTTAATAGGATATCCCGCTCCATCATATTTCTTTTTGTCCCCCATGGGTTGTTGTCGGGCTTGACGCGATCTATCTTGCAATGGCTCGATTGGTTCGAGTCCCAACTTCTTGTACCCAGATATTGTTGGGGACATGTACGAAGAAAAATAAATGAAGAGTAGACCGCTCTAATACCATTGATCCAGATTTAGGAGTGGAACAAATTGATTAACATATTGAATACAATAAACACATTGATATGAATAATAACACGTATATCTAGAGGACAATATCTTCTATTGAATAATGAAATAGGTTGAAACTGTAAAGTTGCAGAACTGAAAACACTTGCTCGAATGGTGGTAGCTATCTCTGAGAAGAGATGTCGCTGCTACGCACATTCGTTGAGTAGAATGGATTATAATGAGGCTCCAGAGGCCTTTTTGATATTACTCATGAATGCCAAAACCCTAGACATCCAGAAACCTAACCCTAGAAGGTGAAACACCAAAAGTCATGTGGGCCCCTATGGGTAAGTTGGTGTAAGTTGGTACCTCAACTTCCCAGGGTCGTAACTTTTGCATAGGACCTCCGTTTTAGGCACGTGATAGCCCATTGGAAAGGTATTTCAAAGAACTACACATTCCGCCATCAAAATGATCCTCTGTCTACAATTTGACTATGGTGAGCCAAAAAAACAACATTTAGGGCCCCAAAACGACCATGGAAGTACAACAAGAAGTGCTGACATGAAAACATACAAAATAAGCCAGTTGGATTAGGAGAGAGGCCACCAGTATCCACCTAAAGGGTGCGTGGGGCTTCAGACATCCCCATAAGTGTAGAACCCACAATTACAAAGAAGTACAAAAGAACGTGCTGAACAAAGACAGATAAGATGAGCCAGTTGGAATAGGTGGGTGGCCACCAATATCCACCTAGATCAAGGCCTTACACCATCACCAAGGTTGTGGGTTGGAATTATTTTTAATTAAGTATTCCGCCTTTCCTTGGCTTTCACCCTATATTTAATGTGGAACTGCTCCGACCATATTTTCCACCTCTCCTAGACACTTTGGATGCGATCGAATAGTAAGTTGCCCCCTACATAACTCAATCCTTCCTGCATCGAACATGTGACAATTGATCGTATCATGGACACCAAGACAAAGGACACTCATAAAAAAACTATAAAACTCCATCGGGTCATCAAAGTAGGGCAGTTTCTTCATCAAGGCAAGTTATTCATCAGGGGTCAGATTCAACAAAATTTTTCTCATCTGATACATGAACTTGACGCAATGGAGACCATTACTTCCTAAGGGGGGAGGAATGATCCAGGTGGATATCAATGACAACCCACCCATTCCATTGGCTCAAAGACCAGTTTCCATTTTCGCAGATTTTCTACAGTTTTTCGGGTCTTAAACTTCCAGGGCTGTTTTTGAGGCCCTAAACATCATTTTTTGGGCATGACACTATCACACTATAATCATTATCCACAATGTGACAAAAACATGTGTATTCCTCATATAGTTCTTTCCAATGAGCTATTGTGAGCCTAAAACGAAGATCATATGCAAAAGTTATGATCCTGGGAAGTTGATATACCAACTTACCCCACTGGGGCCCACATGACTTTTGGCGCTTCATCCCCTAGGGTTAGGTTTTTGATGTTTAGGATTTTCTCATCTATGATTTATGATAAAAAGGCCTTTGGAGCCACATTGTAATCAACTTCTTGCGAATGTGCATAGCCGACACGTCTCTTCTCAGAGATAAGCTACCACCATTCTAGCTAGCTTGTGTGTTTTTACATTTTACAATCTTTTGTATTTCAAACAATCATTAATAGAATCTGAGCTTTATTGTATTACTTTGTTCCTTGCCATATCTCTATGTATCTCTTTGTTATATCTCTGTTGTATTTATGTCTTCATATCATTCCTAAAAAATAATCCAGATTAGTGTTACACCTAAATGTTATATTGGAGTCCAGTGTGCATATGAATCTTAACAACCTACTCATTTTTTTAAATTTTTTTTTGATCGAAAAAATCATAGGAAATCCCTGAGTACTTCCCCACATTTTGTGGATGGTAAACAAGGTAAACCGTTGGCTTGATTACGCGCCTAACCTGGTGGGGACATTGAGTGAGGTTCAATAACCTCATCAGAGCAACAATAGTTGGTCAGGGACCTCATTCGTAGTAACCACAACACTCAACCACTCGAGCTAACCCACCGGGCTATCTTAACAACCTGTTCATATTTAATCCAACTCGATTTTTTTTTTATTGAACCCTATGCTAGTCTCCTTTTGTGAACTTATCCTTCAAATACTCTTTTTGGGAGCTTTCTGAAATTAAATTTTGAGAAATCTTAGAAGGTTTTTGGGGACTTTCCAAAGTTAAACTTTGAGAAATCTCTAAGACTTTTGGGGACTTTCCAAAGTCAAACTTTGATAAAGGTCCACATTTTTTTGGAGGCTTTCTAAACAAGATTTAGAAAAAAGTTTTAAAAGGGTTCAAAAGGCTTTCGAGAAATTCCAAAACTTCCCGTTTGAATGAACTTTGAAAAAATCTTGAAGGCTTTCAGTGCCTTATTAAAATTCTCTCTTAAAGAAGTTTGAGGAAAGCTTGAAGGGTTCGGGCTCTTTTGGAAAATTACATGAAAAGAAGCCTTAAGAAGTCCTAAATAAATTTTCAAATAAGTCTCAAAATAAAAAGTTGAAATGGACCAAAGACTTTGAGGGGCTCTCAAAAGTTTGAAACTTTAGGGAGCCTTGAAAGCTTTCAAGGGATTTTCGAAGTTAAACTTTGAGAAAGCCTCGAATACTTTTGGGAAATTTGTAAAATTTCTTTTCAAACAAACTTTTAAAACATCTGGATGACTTTCAGGGATGTTTTTCCTACAGTGGTTGGAAGTTGATGTTTGATTAATTCTTTGGACTCTATCTTAGACATCTTCTCCCTAGAAAATTTGAAATGCTATTTAACATTTAAAAGAATTTAAAGGTGACCTGCCTTCACTCGCATGTAACTACCTTGAAAAACTTCGGATCAAAGATTTGTCTTTTGCAAAATGACGAGAATTGGCTAGGCATTGAAATAAAGGGTCACACACTCAATGCCAATGTAAATTTTGTGATGTTCATAATCAATGAAATCCAACCAATATCCTTGGTAGAAAATACAAATTGTGATTTTTGATACTTGTAGGTGTCAAAATTGGATTTTAACAATTGTGGTGAGTTCACAACCCTGAAAAAAACTGTAGGAGGCTTGCTTTGGAGTTAAAAACTCATTTCAGTTAAGACACAAATTTTCATGCAAATAGATTTTTAATGGAAGTCCAGGCTTGGTTTGGAATGATTCTTAGCTTGAGTTGAATTTTATTTACATCTCTATTATATTGGCTTTCAAGGCGCTAATTAAAACTATCATCATTCATCGGTTTGGAATGATTCTTAGCTTGAGTTGAATTTTATTTACATCTCCATTATATTGGCTTTCAAGGCGCTAATTAAAAATATCATCATTCATCGGTAGCTGAGAGATTTAATCCACAAAAAGAAGCCACTAGCGTCTAGAGCACATAATATTGAGTACTTGGAAAACATGTCGATTATTGTTGAAACTCAGTTTTGAGCCAACCAATGCTGCACAAATGCTTCAAAAATCATTGACAAAGTTGAATGAAACTTTGACATAGGTCAGGACTTAGAGCAATTCAAATCCAAGAAACACAAAAACATTTAAACTAGGGTGCATGCAATGCGACGAATGCATGAACGGAAAAATCAACTTAAAGATGTACTTACATAAACTAGAAATATCGGTCAAGTAATGCAAACACAATCTACAACATGTAATCACCAAGTTAACTTGAAAGAACACAATTAAGAGAAAGTAAAGGTCACTTAATGAGACTCAATCAAAATTTAAAGGTGGTTCCCCATGTCAATCGACTAATGCAAACACAATCTACAACATGTAATCACCAAGTTAACTTGAAAGAACAAAATTAAGAGAAAGTAAAGGTCACTTAATGAGACTCAATCAAAATTTAAAGGTGGTTCCCCATGTCAATCGACTTGGGGAGTTGTTGAGGCCTCGATAGGTTGATGGCACTTCATCATTAAAACATTAATGTTGACTTGGAGACATAGAGAACCCATGTAATACTTTAAGAAAAATTCCAAGCAGTTAAATGGGATTGGATGGATATCCCACTTCATCTTGAACTTGAAGTGTGCGTTCAAAAATCTTCATCTAAACTAAACACAAGAGTCCAATTTCCATTCAAACTGGACATATATAATAGAGGAGTTCTTATAGTATCCTAATCTTTTCTCAAAGAAATTTTCTTTTTCCCTGAATAACACCAAACTATCAAGTCAATACCAAATCTTTCTACAAACTACCTTAAACCAAATTTAAAATATCATCACTCAGTGTAATCACTTACTTAAGAGAGATCAATTCTATCCAATCAAAAGGATTTTGTGCGTCATAAGCTTTAACACATCCTAAGGAAGTTGGATGCATCACAGAAAAAATATTAAGAATCAAACCTTCATCCACCCCTCTATAATACTAGTGAATCATGACATCAATCATAGAAATATTATGCAATGGTTTTGATTAATGCAAAATATGGAACTTGAGAGTATGCTCACCAACAATTTGTTAGCAACAAAGTCAATATATTGACTCATAAGTGTAGAATTCATTCCCACGAGGTCTCACGGAATAACATCACATACAAATTCTCTTTCAATCTTTACAACATCACAAACTGTCTTCCTTAATTTGCCCTTATCGAGTTCATTATTCAATAGGGTACAAAAACCATATCCTAATGTTCAAAGTTTCATTTCCATTTAAATGTAAGCCACATTGGCAACATAAATGCTATCCATTCATATCAAACCTATACAACAAACATGGAAATCACATGGAGGCCTTCGTCCCTTGAAATAGGCTCACTGGAGAAAGTTAAACTAGGCATCGATCCCCTTTTCTTTAACAAAATGATTGCATAAAAACTGCAACAAACCAACATTAAATTGGGAATTTTTTAGACTAAAATGACATAAATAAAATCGCACTGCCCAACATACATAATTAGTGAACATCAATGCACCATACTATTAACACCAACATATAATTTTAGTCAGCTAAAATGGTAATGGTTAGAGCCCAACATAGATCCATTTTAACTCCAATACCTAGATAAAAAAAACCCAAGCACAAACCTCCTTGCTTAAAAGGTATAGGATTAGTTTATCTATTTTTTCACCTCATGGTAAGAAACTAAATAAACAAAAAGTCAATTTCAACTCTAGTTGTATGAACACCTTGCTTTTCCATGTAACTAGCAAACCCACATGATCCATGTCGTTAAGAAAAAATAAAAATAGAAATGACCAAAAAAATTAAACTATATGCCAAAGAAAAAATAACCCTCAAAACAAACAAATGTAATATCCTTCCTTTATGTAGAGCTTTCAACATTACAAGCATGAATATTTTAATCATTAAAAACACTTGATTGGGCAGTGGAAGAGTTCTCCTAGCAGAGTTCTCCTAGTCACCACAAGTTCTCTTGATTACCATGGGAGGAGAGCAATAGAATAATAATTCTCAAAAAATGATTAACTTGCAAGTTCCTATTTATTTTTTCACTTAGTATAAACTAACTAGACAATACCCAGTCTAAATGCATGCCTCACATGATTTTACATCCCAAATCTCCTTTAAGAGAAGCTCATTCTCTAAAATCCATAAAGTGAGTTGTTCTTTAGTTTTCCACTTATTGTTAACTAACTAGACAATGCATAGTATGAATGCATACAATATTTAAACAAGGTTGCATTGCAACGTATACCTGCCGCTACATTGACATGCATTCAACACAAATGGACGTTTGGCAAAGGATAATGAAGTATGTGCCCATTAGGATGATAGAGTACGTCACACGACAAGGATGGAGGTCATGGAGGAGTTCCAATGCCTACATGTATCATTAGTACTCAACATGTTTACGATCCCCACTGTCCCCACATTCAACGCCTTGGCGACAGTCATAAAATGCATCAAGTTCCTCATGAGCTGAGTTCATCTGGGGAAGTTCTGGATCGACCATGATTATCCCCTCACCATGAAACATGTAAGGGAATCTACGACATTGTCAATGAATGGAACTCATGTCGCCATAACATTTCAACAACAAAGAAGGGCAAAGAACAATGGGGAGGAGGACTTGAACATAATGGCTCATGAGTCATCGACATTAGATGAGAAAGCACAACTTGAGTACACTATATACCTACAAATTTGAATCGTTGCAGACAAAGTTACTAATTCGATATTCCTTCTTATACGCCACCCTCCCCTCCCCTCCCCTCCCAATCCATGAATCAAGATGCTCTTGTTCAAGGACAAATGCTGAAATGAGGGAATTTCCTGAAATGACATTGTTGCAACATCTAGCAACACCATGAAGCAAATCATTAAATCATTGAGATAACATAAAACCAACCCAAGAAAATAAATAAGCCATAACACCCAAGTATAAAACGTTGTTGGTAATTCTTTATTTCTGTAATTTCATTACACTTTGATTTCTTTTTTTAATTAAGCAAGATCTGTAATTTCATTACACTTTGATTTCTTTTTTTAATTAAGCAAGATCAATATAGAAAAAGTTTTTTAATTAAGCAAGATCAATATAGAGAAAGAATGAATAAGTATATTATTCATCCTTGCAAATAGAATACAACAGTCACTAACCTTGAATACAACATTGAAATATAGATTTTTCCAATTACATTATGCACACAACAAAAGAATTAGATATTTGTTGTTTTTCCTTGTTTCATCAAAGAAAGGAAAAAAGTTTAGAGAATTGAAATACTAGGTTAATCATACAAATATACAAAGTCATTATAGGACCATCTTTGAAAATAAAATATCAATTATCAAAAGGTTGTTCCTACTATAACTAATTCCAACAACTAGCTATAAACACAGTTTTTTGGACCATATAATATATTACTTTATAGAACAATATTTGAAATATTGTTAAGTAGCTTGAAAATATAAATACCAAACCAAGGACTTCTATGAATCTTTTATTAGATTGCTTGAAACCATTGGACAAAAACTGAAATTACTAAATATTAAAAAATGGGTCACCAAAACCTTTTTAAGGCATAGTTGTTGCAAAAATGCCATGGATGAAATTCTAAGAAGAAGAAAAAAAGAACGGTACAGGCTGATCAAGATTGTATTGTTTCATCTCAAAACCTGTAACGATTTCTATATGATCAATTACTTAACTTGTCTGGAAATCAACTTGCAGGGTTAGCTTTTCTGGGACGCTTGGCAGATTCGTGTTTAGGCAGAAAAAGAACATTGATGCTGGCATGCCTGTTATCAGCCTCCACATGATTTCTCGCTGCCCTTTCTCCAAACTTCTGGATATACACATTACTGCGTTTTGCAAACGGATTTTCCCGTTCAGGCATCGGAACCTGTTGTCTAGTATTATCAACCGAGTCAGTTGACCGGAAATGGAGAGGCCAAGTGGGGCAATACATATTCTTCTTCTTCACAGCAGGATTCCTTGCCCTCCCCCCCATGGCCTACGTCACTCAATCCTCCTGGAGACAGACATATGTTTTGATTTCCGCACTGCCCCTGGTCTACTGCATCAGAATCCTGCCATTGGTTTCAGATTCCCCGAGATGGCTGGCCATGAAAGGAAGAACCGATGAACCGATGGAGATTTTTTCAAACATGGCCAAATTGAATGGAAATAGAATCCCAGACGATATTGCAATAGCAAGAGATTTAAATCCCAAGAAACTAGCAAAAGCAAGAGCCTATGGTCTGCACGTTGGGCTCGCTGGAGGATGATGGTAATGGCAGTAGGAGTAGGGATTGGATTGGCTTACTACGGGATCCAACTAAATGTGGAGAGTGCTAAAGCTTCTGTTCTTCTTCAGGGAGCGCCTCAAACAAGCGCTCTGATATGATATATTCCACACCTGAAAACCCAACAAATATTTGTGCCCAAATTTAACATCCATGGCTTGAATTCAAAATGGTGTCATACTAACATGAGGATCAACTGCAGCTAAAAATTCAAAAAAATCATGGGATTTCGCCAACTTTCCTATGAGACGTGCATCGATGGTATATGAATCATACACAACACACTGCAAGAAATCTTCGTTCACCCTGGCCACGTAGTGGTGTGTTTCGATCTGTCTGGTCATATCGTGTCCATATATTGCCCAGGTGCATACATGCTGTACACAAATTGTATTAATCTAGATCCTGGTTCTCTTCTAGTAATTCAATATGCCAACACTTCAGAAAATTAAAAGAAGAAGATCGAGAAAGAAAATACCTGTTCAAACTTATTAACAGGCTTGAATTTTTGAAGCATCTGGGCACCTGCGTCTATCAGCTGTGATCCCACCGTGCGTGGCTTCCTGGTCTCTCGCTCGATGTCATCTTGAATTCGATGTCATCTTGAATGATAAAGACAATGTAATAACTTCCTTACTTATATGAAGATTCAATTACAGAGAGCAGGAATAGAAAGAACTCAATGAGGATGAACTATTTTAGCATAGAATGCAGGTTGCCCAAGTAAATGCCCAGCTGCAGCTACCTGACATGCATGAAACACTTGGCTTCCTTGATAGCTGTTACTATGAGACACCAACACCGCTCAAGCCACCCTCGACATTGCAAAAAAGTTATGGAATTTATGTGTACAAAAACATTAAACATTTAATGTTTGGAATTAATGCTAAGTTGAAACTTAGCATTAATTCACCTTGCTCTCTGCAACATTATTTAACATTATTTAGTTGGGAAAAAACCTATGCTTTAAACTAAAAAAAACTAAGATCAAGGTGCAAAATTTGGGTGGCTATGCAATAATATGGTCATTTAAACCACCAATCAAACATCAGAAAAATGCTTTAAACTAATAAGACTAAAATGTTTTTGTTAAAATTGCTAATATTTAAATAAGTCAAAGGAAACTAATACTCAACACATATATATACCTATACCTTCTGCAGGTATAATAACACTACCATACAAGTTATTTATTGTTTGAAATTGATTTTTTCACAATGTTAACACTCTCTATATTGGAAAAAGTAATAGGAAATATCTTGGCACATATGAAGTCCTTCAACTCAATTACATAAAGGATTTGGATTACACCGTTATGTATGATTAATAGTCACAGAAACCACAGTGCTAACACCTAGCTAAATCAATCTCTTACGATTTCAAATTCATTAATTGTGGTGAGAACTTTATTAGTCTCTTCCCTTTGGGCTAGGGACTCTTAGTAATCAAATTTTCAAGATTCTATTAGTAGGGCACGCAAACCAAGTATTTTAATCAAAGTTTTAAAATTTTCATAACATTTTCCAACTCTCATTTAGGTTTTGTCCTAAGTTTTAAGTTTAAATCTTTATTTGGCCCCATATCGAGGCAATCTGCTTCAAAACTTAGGAAGTACGAGGCTTGAATCTTAATAAAACAGATATGGAGGAAGTAAAGTGAATTAATGCTAAGTTTCAACTTAGCATTAATTTGAAACATTAAATGCTTAATGTTTCCAGATGCATATAATCATAGTCCATCAATTGACTTCGATGTCTCTATGAGCTGCCAACTACCCTCCGCTTGCCAGTGAAGTGAGTTGACAACTGCCCTCCACTAGCCAGTTTCCCTCCACTTGCCAACTTCCCTTCACTTGCACTTGGTCAGTGGCATGTAGCTTGCTAGCAATGTAAGTTGCTTAACCTGAGACCTGGGAACAATATTTCCACTGCAATATGTAACAATATGTCGAGAAGAGAGAGATTCACATTCTAGTCGAAGAAATGACTATCACACGCCAAAATCTTAAGGTTGGAGGCGTCTACTCGCATGGCTACACTCCCATACCTGAAGAAAGAATGGGGAGCAGGAAGAACTTTGCTTTACCAAAGAAAGAATGGGGAGCTGAAAGAACTTTGCTTCAAACACATTGTCAGCCAACTAGATAGGTAATCAACCATACCAACTATAAGGCATATAAAGAAAGAAAGACATATATATATTTTCTATATTTAATTATCAATGACTGTGAATTTCTTGCCTGTGACAAAAAATTTTACACCCTACTTACCTCATTTTTTGCTTCTTCCCTTATTGCAAGAAGAAGGTATCAAATTGCTAAATCAATCTGAGAGAGTTGAGATAGTTGAAGAAGGCCCCTGAAATAACCCATGTTCTCTAAGATTCTCATAAATGCCTCCCATCTAATATCTCTACTCCTCACCAGTTTCAATGCTGAGCTTTCTCCAACAGCCCCTGAGTCGCTTAGTCTAGGTTGTGCATTCTCTGTTTTAGACTGATAATCATCTCTGCTGATACATAATCTCAAATACATATCTTATCTTCATACATAGTTCCATGTCCTTGTAATTTTAACATAACAGAGGCGACAAAAGCTGAGTGAACATGGACCTTGATATTCTTGGAGAGACATGCACCATCTTGCACAAAAACTTCTCCATTCGAGATGCCACCTTCATGAAATCCACACCGCGATCATAAAAGGTCTCAAATCAAGTGCAACTCATTCTTAAGAACCCGAGCCACGCTGAAAAGGACTTGAACCCTAACCCTATACATTTTAACCCTAGTTTTATCAGGATAAAACCTAATACAACCATTTATAGCATTTTAAACCGTATCATTGGCTCTGGTTTGGTGACCCGGTGAGAATAAGTGAATCAAGAGATGGAACTAGTTTATGAAATGGAATGGCTATAATTCCTATGGATATGTTTGAATAACATACTTCTAACCAGGAAGAAATGGATAGATGAAACTATGTTTCTATAGGTTGGCCACTTGAAAATTATTCTATGGATTGCATGGTTGAGTGCTTGTCCCATAGATTGCCTAGCTGAGAGGAGGGAAATAGGAGGAAATGGGGATGTTATCATGTGAGAGAATGGACACTCAAGTAGTATGCCCAGTATGATCTATCATTTTGCTGGCATAATGCTGAACTATCGACAACAAGGCTCGATCCATATCTAGCGGTCTTATACTGAGTGCCTCACCAATAAATGGTAAACCTCCATCAAAATCGGACAGAGGTAGTATGTGGAGATCTTTCTGGCGCATAAAAACTCAATTCCAGTTATTTTCCTGCCTTCCACAACAGAATAACTTAAGCCACCTCGATGAGCAAGCGAAATAATCCATTTTTGTTATATATTTATTTCACCTTTTGGCATTTTCTACTTTAATATGTTCATAAACAAACGCTCAAAAGAAACCTGTGAAATCTTTGCTTTGAGATATTAATTCGTTCATGGTTTCTTTGCATCATTTCCAACCAAATTTAAATTAAGGACCATTCAGATGATTGGTATATGCTTACCTCATTTGGCCTTCCTCATTTCCTGAAGGTAGACAATATAAAATTCTCAAATCGCATGATTTGGAAAGTCGAGTACCACTGTTAAAAAAACTCTAGTGTGACTAGCTACATCGTTTTTAGATTCTGGTGATATTAAATCTTTTTGTTCAAATGGTATATCTTTCAATAGCTCAACGAACCAAACTAAGAAGAATCGAAGTTACTGCATATGCTTATGGTTATGTCGACATGCAATAGTGTGTAGAGATACTTGTTAAGGAGAAGCTTTTTTTTTCCAACATGAAAATTTCCCAATTATATATTTTTTTTTTTTTTTTTTTTTTTTTTTTTATATTTATATATATAATTTGTGCTCATTACAAGAGAAAAAACAATTGCAAATAAGTGCGAGTAATTTGTAAATTTCACCATTGGCGGTCTTTCAACCAACTTGAGGTGAAAGTTCAAATATAAATGCGAGGTAATGAAAGGTCAATACAAAAAACTACTGAAGGTTTGTGAACAGAGCAACCAAGAGATATTGATGAAGAAAGAGAGCCTAAAAAAATCGAGGAAAGTGTTACGTTTTCATATTAGAATTATGCACAGCGGTGGTCTTAGTGCAAAAGATAGAAGAGGGTGGGGGGGCTGCATGACTAATATCCATAGATTATGAAATGACTCCCAAGGTTTAGAAGTGCTGCCTTTGATAGTTGGTCAACAACATGATTTTGTTCACGATGTATATGAATGTGGATGAGCTTTTTGTATGTAGATTGTAAAAATCTAATTCTATCTTTCCATGCAAGGAGGGAGACCACTTGAAGATTTCCTCTATTGTTCAGCCACTCAATGACGATCCTGGAATCTCCAAGTACCTGAACGATATCTACATTGAGTCTAGAGGCTAGGTATAGTGTGGCCGAACTTAGGAAGTTCTAAGACACATGCACAAACTAAACTGCATGGATTTATGAAAACCTATTCCAAGTGTTCGACTTTGATCAATTTGATAAAATTAAGTTACAACACATCTTGTTTTATTTATTTATTTTTTAATAAAACTAAGTTACAACACATCTTGTTTTATTTATTTATTTTTAACAAGAGGAAGATTTATGTTAAATATTTTTATATTAAAAAATTTATAGTTTTTTCAATCTGAAAATAAATAAATAAATAACTAAATAGTAGTATAGAAAAATATCCACATTCCATTAAATTCAAAATTAAAATGAATAGAAAAATTACATTTTTTCTACATGTTGTGAGCGAACATAGTCAAATAGAGTGCAAAGCTAAATTCATTTTCATACACTTCAAAGAAATCCTTGCTGCTGAATTTATTGTGAAAGCATATTAATCTAAAGGTTGACATCTCCATTAATTGCATAGTTGTTTTTATGATGAGGTTCTGAATCAATGGATGAAGGGTCAACCAGTGCATGCTCTATAGGCTCTTATGCTTTTCCCACCCATAGATGTGCTTTGCTACTCGTGCTATTACTGATTGTGGAATTTATGCTTTTCCTACCCCTAGATGTGCTTTGTTGCCTATATTATTGCTTCTTGCTCCTACGCAATTGGTCCGACTTCACCTAGTCCCTCTGGTTAAGCTAGTGGCCGATTTATGGCTTTGTTGTTATCGACACAATTAGCTTTTGTTTGGTCATTCGGTTGGTTTGAAAAATGCATTTTTTCTCTTAGCTGGAGTCTTTTCTACGTTGTGAGCAATGACAACAATCCGAGCAATGACAGTAATCCCAAAAGGCAAGGACTTAGCTGCTCTGCTGCTCGCGTTGTTTGGAATATGCCTATGTCTTTAGCATCCACTGCAACATTGAATGCAATATTGTCATAAATTGTTTGCTCATATCATTTACAAATATTTTTTATTTACATTGTACACTAGTAAACCATACATTGGATATTTTCAATGCAAATGTTCTATTTAAGCATAATTTTATCTTATTAATATGTAAAATTATATAAACATTTTTATTTCAATTTGTTTTTCTTAGCATTACCAAAGGAAAGGACTAAGCTACTTTACAACTTTTGTGCTTATCATATATAATATCATAATGGAAAAAGTACACAACACATAAAACCCCTATCACTCTAAGATCCTAATATGATTGTTATACCAAAGGCAAGGACTAAGCTGCTTTACAACTTTTGTGCTTGTCATATATAATGTCATAATGGAAAAAAGTACACAACACATAAAACCCCTATCACTCTACGATCCTAATATGATTGTTATATAGAAACAATAGAGAGAGCATGTAATGGTATGATCATTATATTATTTACTCTACCACCCTACGATCATAATGTGATTATTATATTATTTATACTCGCTTACTTAGTTTGGCTCGAGCACGAAGTAGTCTGGAAGAGAAAAAGGAACCAAAATGCCATTTCAATAGGCCTATGGGTGATAGATGAAGACAAATTGTGATAATATGATAGGTGGGTTTTGTGAAAAACCTAGGGCACTACAACATGCCCTAGTTGGCTTACCATAAACATGAAATTTCAAAAGGTATGCATGTATTTTATAGAAGCACATTTACCCAATTTGACATAACAAAATTAGCAGTCTTTATAGAGTTTGAACACAACATACATTTTCTTAAATGTTTTGGATATTTTAGTCAAAAATGAAGGAAAGAGAGGTCTTGAGGGGTGCATAGGCATGAAAAAATCAACTTTAAACCTCCCATGTGTTCTCGGTGGACATGTTTATGAAAGGAACCTAATGCCATCCTACTAAATACAAAGCTTTAAGTTGGCATTGTCATTGAATAATTATGTGAATGAGAAAAAAAATAGGGTCTTTCATCCATTCATATGGGAAAAAAATTGAAGAACTGAAATTGAGGAATTATACAATAAGTGCTTGAAGCTTGATGACTTAGTTTCTTAGCTCAAGGCAAAGGTTGACCATCAAGGTGGTGAACTCTCACAAATTTCCCAACAAGGTACTTAGCTCACAAACCTGGTAAGATTGATATGTACATCCAAGGGGATCCAATGACTAGAAGAACACATGGATCCACCCACTAGGAAATCTTCAACAAATGACGAGTAGCACACTAACATGATCTTTTCGGATAACCACAATCAACACACTCCCTTCTAGGAGCACAATTCATGACACTTCTTTTAGAAAGTTGACATGAACAAATTTGATAATTCTGATCCAGTTGGTTGGGTTACTCAAATAGAACACTATTTCTCTCTCCATGGAATTACTAATGACCTAATGAAACTCAAATTGGGGGTCTTATATTTGGATTCAAAATATTGGCAATGGTATAAGAAAGATTATGGAGGCTACATTGTTTGGAGCTAGTTTGTGAAGGCCATTTATGCTCATCTTGAATGTGACACTCACTATTTTGGATGACTGACAAAATTATGCTAGATGAGCACATTTATAGAATTTATAGCAACCATTGAGCAATTGGAAATGTGCACAAAGGGCATGTCTAATTTTTTTAAAAGAATGTTTCATCTATGGTCTCAAGGAGGAAATTAAAGCACAAGTCATGATGCAACACCCAACTACTTGGTCGGAGGCCCATGAGACAGTTAAAGAAGTTGAAATGGTGATAAATGCATAAACCAAAATACCTTCATTCACTTCTCACCCTCACCCTCCTTTGAAAATGACCCCGAGTCCCTCGACTACTTAGCCCTTGTGAATCCAAAAGTTGTCTTGGAAGTGATGGCTGAACGCCAATGCCTCAAACTTTGTTATAATTGTGATGTGTGGTATTTCAAAGGGCTCAAATGTAAAGGATATAAACTATTTCAAATGGATGTATCCCCCCAATACCACTCAAAGAAAATCCCAATTGAAGACACTACTAACCCATACTGTGAAGAAGCAACCCCTCATCGTAAAAAATAAATAACCTAACAAGCTCCTTGCAAGGAACCCCAAATTCTTTCCATGCTTTATTTGGATTTTATGGACCCCAAACTCTTAAGTTGATTGGTTACATCAAGAACCTCAAGGTGATTGTTTTGATTGACAATGGTTACACCCACAATTTTATCCATTAAAGAGTGGTCAAAGAAACCCATTTTTGTGTCTAGGCTATACATAATTTTCAAATTATGATAGCCAATGGTGGTATGATGAAACATGAAGGTCGACGTGAAAATGTGAAACTTCAAATGGGATAGTATCATCTCAAATCTCACATGTTTTCTATTGATATGGGTGGTTGTGATGTAGTTCTTCATGTAGAATGGTTACACACTTTGGGACCCATCACCATGTATTTCAAGAACTTATATATGAGTTTTACTAAAGAAGGGAAGAAACACACCCTCAAGGGGCTTACATCTTGTTCACCTCAAATTATTGGCTCTCACCATATGGAGAAGTTATTAAAGAGAGTCGCTCGGGTATTATACCCCAATTCAATGCCATACAAGTAGTGGATACCACCCCACCCCCCACAAGAGATTAACACTAATTTGTAACTGGTCCCGAATAATCATCAACAAGTATTTGAAACACCCCACAACTTATTGCCTTCATGGGTGAACATGACCATGACATCCCTCATTTCTAGGTAGTCAACCACCCAATGTGCATTGTTATAGGCATCCTTTTGCACAAAACAATGAAATTGAAAATATCATCTAGGAACTATTGGAGGGTGAAGTCATGAGTTCCAGTAACAACTCTTACTCCTCACTTGTGGTCATGGTATTAAAGAAAGAAGTCAATTAGCACATTTGTCCTGATTTTTAGGATCTCAATACATTAACCATCAAGGACAAATATTGCATTCTCGTTATTGTTAATCTCTTGGTCAAGCTCCATGAAGCCAAGTTCTTCACTAAACTGGACCTTCATTTAGGGCATCACTAAATATGGATGAAGGAGGTGGACATCCCTATTATCACTCCAGGAAACTCTACTAGGCTGTAAGTCAGAGATGCTTGGTAACTTAATCTTTTTGGAAACTATTTTCTCAATAATAGGCATGGGTTTGGATCAAGATGAATATCTTAACCTCTGGATTGTATTCTCAAGACAGTCTTAACTATATTCATGCAACACAAGGCATTCAAGAGCTATTGTCAGATAGGTTTGTATAACAAATGGATAAGAAAACTAATCAGTTAACCAAAACATACATAAACCATATATATGATGGGTCAAAAAACTAGCCAAAGATGCTTGTGATTCTTGCTTAATAATCAAAAGTAAGATGACAGTTACCATAGGATCATTAAACAGAGACAAAAGAACTAATTCCACTCATAAGCATAGACAAAGATGAAAGAAGGTCTGACAGTAACAAATGAAAGAAGCTTGCAGGTTGATATATTAAAGAAAGTGTCTTTCATACAAAACAGTAGAATATAGAACTCAAAATCAAACCTCAT
>SNQJ01S0049224.1:51354-62956 GCA_010110895.2 Picea sitchensis | reverse complement strand
TAAAATAGAAAGTCAAAACTAACTTGCAAAAGATAAGGAATGATCCTCAAAATGAGGTCAATCCCACATTTCATGGTCTTCATATCTTGTAGAGTCCTTGTGCAGTGTAGAATAGCCTTCCAAGGCTGAGTGATGACTCTTCCAAGAGATACAATTTGAATTTGTTGAGATGTGCAAAAAATCCCAATTTGTTTCCACCAAAATAGGTGCCAAAACCAACTTGGATACCTTTTCTAATCCTTATGCACCAAAAATGGATCTTAAAACTGAATATATAATTCATCATCTATCCATCATGAGTGTTTTCAAATGATTTGGATCGGAAAAACCTCGATCTGTGCAAAATTTAGCTTCCTTTGTCCAGTTACAGGTTTCGGTGGTTAACATAGAAGACTTCTGGGTGGATTAACTACCAAAAGCTCTGCTTTCGGTGGTTAATGAACAATGGTCTTGTTCGCCTAAACCACCGAAAACTTAGCTTTGTCAAAACTTCAAAATTTGCAAAAATGATTACCTTGATGTTTTGTCGAGTGTTCAAGGTCTTTTGGATAATGCAGCTCTTCTTCGTGCAGATCTGCGAACTTCAACTTGCTGTGTGGAAGACTGTGGTATATCTACCATTGTTGTAGCCAACTCGGCTAGAGTTTCCAAACTTGTTTTCTCCTATGTTGGAGGTTGAGAATCTTTTAATTTCAGCCTCAGAAGTCTAAGCTGCCTGTACAGCGTCATGTTCTCCCTTATCAGCATCTTGTTCCTGTCCTTGATTTTATCACGCTTTTCCTTGAGACTTTGGTTTATGTTGAAAAGTTCTTCATTTCTTTCAGTCAAGTCTGTATTTGCCTTTTTAATAACTCTTTCTAAGACTTCCATATCATAGACTTGTTTCAGGAGTTTATTGATTTTCTGTGCCTTAGATGCCTTAGGTTTGCTTGAAGAAGCTTTTGCTAATGGTTGATTGTGTTCCTCTAGAGGAGTTGGTGAGGGCAAGTTGGGACAATCTTCTACAACTTGCTTAGCCTGTTCATCACCTTGTGTCTCTGCTAACTGCTGTTCTGGCTCAGAGTCACTATATGGTAAGTTTAAAGGATTATCTCCTTCCTCCAGCGAGGTCCTTGGTCTGCTCACCCTCAAACTGTAACTTTCTTTTGATTCTTTTTCTTTTAGCAGAGGAAGATTCTGTCGGCTCTCTTGGTGGTGAGATAGCCTTCCTCTTTCTTAGGCTACTCTTAGGTGTGAGAGACTTCTTAGCAATGGACTTCTTCCACTTTTCATCCTGTTGACAATTGGTTTGGAACTCATTCCAAAATAGGAAGTAGTTCCAGTCTACTTGTTTCTTCTTCAATGACTCTTTAATAATAAGTGTAATCAAACCCTGGTGTGACAATCTGCTGACCACCTTGGTGGGCTTTGCCTTGACTTGTATGGCCATTTTGGTGAGATCTTTGTGTAGATAGAAGGGCAAATTGATGGTATACCTGCCTGTAAAATGATTCAATAACTTGAAGTGATAAAACATGACTCTGTTGTATCTACCTTCACAGGTGATATAGACAAAGATTGCCTTCAGGAGAGATTGCCACTTAGGTTCCAGATAAGACATTGGTATGTCTTTTTTCCATATAAGATCCTTGTGCAAAGGCTGTAGGTAGGATCTAAATTCAATGTTTGAAGGCAAAGTTGATTTGAACCAGCAATCCCCTGTTCTAGGGAGACCAGTGAACTCAGCTATGGCTGCCTCGTCGACCACAAACTCCTCTTTTCCCACTATTGCTGCTCTTCCATCATACAAGATAACAAAGGATTCAGACACCTGTTGGTGGAACTCCACCAGTTTTTCACAGTATGCATAGACTCCTTCTTGCTTGAAGAACTCGACTATCTCAGGGTGAGCCTCAAGGTACCAAACTCCATCCAATTCAGCCCTTAGAACTGGCCCTGCTTTCAGCATTTAGTAATTGCTGACCTGTACCTGTGACTTAAGAAAATATTCGCGCCAGGGGGACAAAGAATCTATGATTTAGGGTGACAGGAAGTATGACTTAGAGTAAAACAAATGAGACAGGGTGACTTAGAGTTCTGATTGCATAGCTCAATCACTAACTGAATCTAAACAACAAACTGACTGAATACAAGCCAAAAATTTCAAGTTTCGGTGAGATGTACAATTAAATTGAAACAATATGGGATTCAAACTACCTGATGACTCAACTTGGCTTGATTGGTATGACAATTGGCTTGATAACGATCTGCTAAACTCAAACTCCACTCAGCAATCACCACAAAAGCGAGATTATGGTCTTTGAATATGCGTTTGCTTGATGAAATCACAGGCTCAAGACTGTCACAATGACTCTCGGTTTCGAATTGATAATTAATGGAATTAAAACATAGATTAATCGGGGTCATAATGGATCTGTGTCCTCGTGACTGGAGATAGTGAGGGGCTATGTGACTAATCATTTCTATTAGTCGGGAATCACCATGAGTTTTTGTGTCTTTGCCGAGCCTTAATTCTTACCACCTCCATGGAATTTCGGTGGTTATGTCTTCATGATTACGCCAATTGACAGCTAGCTCGTGCGAAACCATGGGCTTTTCATTTTTCCCGTGGAAATATTTTCGGTGGTTAACTGGGTTTTTTCTTTCCCCCTTAACTACGGAGAACGAAGGTTTTCAGTGGTTAATGAGCGCTTTTCAGGCTCGCCTAAACCACCGAAACATGAGATTCTTTCTTTTGCTTGACAAAACCAAATCAAAAGTTCTTTCCAAGTTTATTTACAGAAAATAGACTCTCTAACATACCTAAAGAAATTTTCAAATAAATTTTGGACCATAGTCTATCACCTAAAAAGAAAAATCTCCATCAATTTATTTGAGGAGATAACAATCCCTAAGACAACGTTTTTCACACATGAAGGTCATTATGAGTTTTTAGTGTTGCCCTTTGGACTCTACAATCCTCCATCCACCTTTCAGAGTTTCATGAACAAGATTTTTTGACCTTTCCTATGCAATTTTGTGTTGGTCTTCTTTCATGATATATTAATCTACAATAAAATGTGGGAAACCCATATCGAGCATGTTGATAAAACCTTGTAACTCTTGCCAGACCACCATTTGTTCCTCAAACGTTCCAAATGTGCTTTTGGGGATTCAGAGGTTGAATACCCAGGTCACATTATCAATCAATATGGGGTGAAAGTAGATCCCAAGAAAATTGCGGCTATGTAAGATTGGCCTTGCCACAAGACCTTGAAGAGCTTGCACGAGTTGTTAAGATTGATGAGCTACTTCACGAAGTTTGTGAAAAATTATGGAAAAATTGTTGCTCCCTTAACAAGCATGCTAAAAAAAAATGCCTTTAAATTGAGCATGGCCATTAAGTAATCCTTCTTAGCCTTTAAGGATGCCATGTGCACTACTCTAGTCTTAGTAGTGCTAGATTTCACTAAGACTTTTGTCTTGGAATATGATACCACAAGCAAAGGGCTCAACATGGTCTTGATGCAAGAAGGGTGTCCCTTGGAATTCAATAGTAAGCAATTGTATGATCACAACTTAGGAAAATCCACCTACGGGAAAGAGATGATGGCAATCCTTCATGTAGTTGGGACTTGGTGCCCATATCTCATTGGGATGTGTTTCCAGATCAAGACATACAATCATAGTTTGAAGTATTTTCTAGAACAAATATTATCATCACTAGAGCAACATATGCAGGTCACTAAAATGATTGGGTATGATTATGAGATCATATATAAGACATGTAAATAAAATGTGGTTGTTGATGCTTTATCACCTCAATACGAAGAGGAAGGATCCCTCTTTGCCTTATCCTTACCTATTCCATAATGGATCAATGCAACCTATCAAGAATGGTTGAAAAAAAACATGATGGTTCAACTCATCCAAAGGCTTTAGAAGATCCCAATCCTTCTAAAGGTATACATGGAAACAAGATACCTTGAAGTATAAGGGGCACATTGTTTTGGTAAAAATTTCTGCCATAAAACAAAGGGTCTTAGAGGAATTGCATTCATCGCCTATAGTGGATCATTATGGCTTTGATAAAACCTATGAATGAGCTAAGCGCTCCTTCTTCTAGGAAGGCATGAGAACAAACATCCATGATTTTGTATCTACTTGTGACACATGTTAAAGAAACAAGGGTGAGATGGTGAAGACGCTTGGGGCATTGCAACCACTACTAACCCCAACAAATATCTAGACTAATGTCTCTATGGATTTCATAGTGGGTCTTCCAAAAGTAAGTAACAAATCATTCATCATAGTTGCAGTAGTCAACTACCTTTCTAAATATTCTCATTCTTGTGCTTTATCACACCCATTTACACCTTCCTCAGTTGCATAAGTGTTCATGGATTAGATTTTAAGTTACATGGCATGCCCACTTCCATTGTGTTAGATTAGGATCTCACATTCATAAGCAAATTTTGGCANTTGGGTATGATTATGAGATCATATATAAGACATGTAAATAAAATGTGGTTGTTGATGCTTTATCACCTCAATACGAAGAGGAAGGATCCCTCTTTGCCTTATCCTTACCTATTCCATAATGGATCAATGCAACCTATCAAGAAGGGTTGAAAAAAAACATGATGGTTCAACTCATCCAAAGGCTTCAGAAGATCCCAATCCTTCTAAAGGTATACATGGAAACAAGATACCTTGAAGTATAAGGGGCACATTGTTTTGGTAAAAATTTTTGCCATAAAACAAAGGGTCTTAGAGGAATTGCATTCATCGCCTATAGTGGATCATTATGGCTTTCATAAAACCTATGAATGAGCTAAGCACTCCTTCTTCTAGGAAGGCATGAGAACAAACATCCATGATTTTGTATCTGCTTGTGACACATGTTAAAGAAACAAGGGTGAGATGGTGAAGACGCTTGGGGCATTGCAACCACTACTAACCCCAACACATATCTAGACTAATGTCTCTATGGATTTCATAGTGGGTCTTCCAAAAGCAAGTAACAAATCATTCATCATCGTTGCAGTAGTCAACTACCTTTCTAAATATTCTCATTCTTGTGCGTTATCACACCCATTTACACCTTCCTCAGTTGCATAAGTGTTCATGGATTAGATTTTAAGTTACATGGCATGCCCACTTCCATTGTGTTAGATTAGGATCTCACATTCATAAGCAAATTTTGGCAAGAGTTGTTTAAATTTTAGGATAACTAGTTGAAAATGAACATGGCGTATCATCCCCAAATCGATGGTCAAACATAAGTGGTTAACAAGTGCTTAGAAATATATTTGCGATGATTCACTTAGAAAAGTAGCACCAATGGGCACAATGGCCACCCCTTGTAGAATGGTGTTACAATACCACTTATCATGGAGCTACTAAAATGACACCATATAAAGTTGTCTATGGCCCAAAACTCCTATCAATGGCTTCCTATTTACTAGCAACCTCCAAGGTTCATGCAGTGGATAACACACCCCACACCAAAGAAGCTATTCTCCACACTCTTGAGGAGAATTTGATTGTGGCTCAAAAGAGAAAGTAGCAGCAAGCTGACCAACATTGATCATAGCACTATTTTGCAAAAAGGGATCAGAGGTTTCTTTGCCTTCAATCCTATAAACATACCTTCCTAAAAAATAAAATCCACTAGAAACGAGTACCAAAGTTTTGTGTACCTTATATAATCGTCCAATGTATTGGACACATTGCTTACAAATTGGCTCTTGCAACCCTCTCAAAGATTCATCCATTCTTTCATGTGTCTTGTCTGAAGAAGGTAGTGGGATTGAATTGCAGGGTGCAAACTAGCTTGTGAGGACTTGATGAATAAGGCTCCATTTGGCTCCAGCCTGAAGCCGTATTAGCTACTAGAGAGAGTCAGTTATGCCAACACACAATGGAGAAGTACTAATCTAGTGGAATGATATGCAGCTAGAAGATGGAACTTGGGAACCATCAAGCCAACCTTCCTTAGTAGCATAAACATTCATGGATTACATTTTTAAGTTACATGTCATGCCCACTTCCATTGTGTTGGATTAGGATCTCACATTCATAAGCAAATTTTGGCAAGAGCTATTTAAATTTCAGGGTACCTAGTTGAAACTGAACACTGCATATCATCCCCAAATTGATGGTTAAATAGAAGTGGTTAACAAGAGCTTAGAAATCTATTTGCGATGCTCTTCCAAACCACTCAAAGATGCATCTAGTCTTTTATGTGTCTTATCTGAAGAGAGTGGTGGCATTGAATTGCAGGGTACAAACTAACGTGCTAGAACTTAATGAAGAAGGGTCCATTTGGCTCTAGCACGAAGCAAGAGGTCGAAACCTCAATCTCTCTCTCCAAGGCCATCAAATACTATACCAACATTCCCCGATTAACGTTATCTTTCTTATATCACTCAGGCTCACGTTCTCTTTCTTATATCACCCCACACTCGTTCTTTGCTTATAGGGTTCACATTCTCGCAATTGATCAGGGAAGTCAAAGGCGGTGGGATTTCTATTATTGTATTATAGTATATTATAGAGCTGATTTCCTTTCCAATGTGCGTTGTGTTGGTTACTAGAGATACTCAATTACGCGAGCACACAGTTCGAGAAGTATTGATTAGTGGAAAGATATGCAACCAGAAGATGCCACTTGGGAACCAACAAGCCAACCCAGTTCTAATGCAAGTTCACTCATTTCCCCCATTGTGGCCCATTGTTTCTGACTCTTTCTTCCAAGACATTGTTGATTTTAGGAATAAGAATGAGTTGGGTAGTGTAGAAGAGAGCTTGCATGCTTACCACATTTTTCAAAATATGAGTACCGAGACACCCATCATCCAGATTGTGGATGACCTCACAAGTTCCATCCTAAATATCCTCAAAGTTCCTCTCAAGAATGAAGTAACCCAGTTTGGTCCTCCTTCCTCGGATACACAACTACAATAGTAGACTAATTATTTAGCTCCTAGAGTTGCAAAAACTCTACAGACCGAAGAAGGATCATTAAAGTAGGTAGTAGGTGGCTTTGGATGGGTAGAAATGAGGATGAGCCTCCTTGTAGCCTTGAAGGGTCTAAGGGAATGTTCTAATGGCCTCGAGACAACTTAAAATGTGTTGATGGAGGAAGTAGGTGTGGAATAAATGTAGGAAAATGCACCCCCACCACTCCTCCTCCTCCACATTCTCCAATGGACTATCTCTAAGTTATGGTGTAGTTGGAACAATTAGCGCAATATCCTACCCACTGCTAGGCCATGCTATTGATTTGTCAAGACCATGCTTATGTGGTCCCATTTTTTTATCAAGGCCACTCAAGAATGAGTAGTGAGCACATTTAGATTAACCAAGTCACATGTAGATTCACAGACCCACACCTCATCTCAGTCGAAAAAATTAATTGTAAGTGGTTAGCCACTTAGTTGGCTTCGACCTACGAGACAAGACACCCAAGCCATAGAACTACAATAATGATCCACTAGTAATTTTCTACGCATAATGAGGATGACTGCAGATGAAGTGGGGCAAATGATGACCCATTAGAGCATGGGCAAGAAGAATTGCAGGTGGCATATTAACAATTGTAGATGCAACTCATATAGGTGGTTGTGAACAGACATATTTAGCTGTAGGACCGACAACATGCAGAAGAAAACTCAGAAGTTGTTTGGGTATGATTACAACATATGTGGCTAGAGTTGTAGGAAGCTGATTAGAGTTTCCCCGAGGCTACTCTATAACGCCCACTTGTTGATTATCTTGATTTGGTTTGCACCTCATGGAGATAGATGCATTGACAGGATGAGGATTTGTGGATTTGGATGGAAAATGCTAAGGAAAAGGGGAATCAACAACAACAATAATTGATGATTCATGTGGTCCCAATGGTCAAGGAGGTTCACATTGCATGAGCATAATTGCACCAAGACACTTGTGAAAGCTAGTAGATATTTTCTGTTATGTAGGATTTGATGGGGTTGCTTGAGCAACACAACCAACTAATTAAAGAGTTGTGGGACCAAATCAAGAAGATGAATGTCAAATCCCACACCAAGATCAATCCTTTTGAGTAGCATGCCAAATTTCAAGAAATCTAGTTTGTGAATGGTAGATTAGAGGCATTCCATGAGGCATCCTTAGCAAGAAAGAAGGCATTGAGAGAATTTCAATCAGTAATGGAATTGACCCAATTGGCCCTCCAACAATTAGAATCTTTTGTTGATTAGAGTGGTAAGCCCTAACTCAAGCTCAACGTATAAAGCTTGATAGTGAGAAAGCCTAAGCATCCCTGGCTGTAGTTTCTATTATTCTAGGTATGTGGCACATGTGTTGGTATAGTTTGAAGAATTTTGCAGCCATGCACTATAGATGGAGGAGATGCACTACTTAGTCAAGTTTACATGGTCAAATAGGGGATTAAGTTGATTATTGCAGCACCAAGAAGGCTCATAGATCTTCTTCCGAAGTGTAAGGTCTTTGGCTAGAAGAGTGCAAACACCCTCGCCCAAGTCCTCAAGAAGACGAAACTTGGGGTTGCTTCAACACACAAGTGTTTCACTAGTTGGGTAAGTAGGCACCTTGAGCGTGTGAACACGTCGAGGGGCTGGCCATGAGGCAAAGAAAAAGGTGGGGGGCACACCAAAGAGGTTGGGGCACATCGACAAGAGGAGCACACCAAGGTTGGGGCGCATTGGTCCCAAGGGATGCTATGGTTGATGAGTGGATGGGTTCATTTGGGCGTACCGGGTCTGCGAAGAGACACAACACACCCAAAGGACACGACGGTTCACGATGGTGACCTTTGGAGTCCATATAAGAGAACGAGGGCGCACGACCAAGGAAGACATATTTGCACAACAAGGAGAACAAGATTAGCTCTACGATTATGAGGCAGACTTGGATGAAAAGGGGCGAGCTCCCTCAAGGAGCTAAGTTGCTCCACATGGGAGGACTCGTTCTGCCTTGAGGTGATTATGTGGACAAAGTTGGGGCGACCTTATTTTGGGCTGAGTTTGGAGAAGTCTTGTCGCAAGTCTGAGTGAGACAACTATGAGGCAAAACCGTAGGTTTGTACAAAGTCTTGTGACATAGAAGAGACAGTGAGTTTGTGGTGGAGGTGCACCACAGGTGTTGCGAAAGATGTTTTGACGGACTAGTCTTGGTGTGACGAATCTGTGTATGAGTGTCTTGGTGAGGTGAGATCAGTCACGTGACTCTGTTCAAGTTGTAAACCGAGTTGGTAATGCTCATATTGTAACTGTTTCATAATAATAAGACTTAGTCGGGTGTTCGACACATCTTGTCCTACCCGCACTATATATGTGTCTCTCTTGTTTGTTTCACAAGTGTTCTTTTTGTTTCTTGGATGTATGCTTAAATGACTAAGTGTTAACACTGTTAACAAATTGTCTAAGTATCAAGAGAGTTACAATATAGTAGGAGTGTGACTCAGCTGTAGCCTAGTACAGAGTATGGGTATGCTTTAGGTGAAGAGGTGTAGTCTGAGCGAAGTATCCTTGGTGTTTCCAAACAATCAAGTGAGAAAGGTCATGGTGTTGCACGCCCTCAAGAGATGCACAGTCGCAAGATTCTAGCAGAGACACCGTGGTGATTTAAATGATCTCTATATGCTTGTTTTGGAGATGAAGTGGGTCATATGTTACAGCAAGGATTCCGTGACCAAGTCAGGCAGATAATTCGGCTAGGATTCCACGTGGCATAGAAAATCTCTCATCACGAATACCTAAAAAACCATTTTTTATATATATCTGCGTGCAAATTGAGCATTCCTAATGGAGCAGCCAAGTCGATAGTCATCTGGGTGGAATAAGAAACAAAAGTTATTTGACATCCTAAAAAGAAGCCATCATTTTAGGCTACCTACTATTGTGTTTGTGAAATCTAGACTGGGTGTTGATCTTCTCTCGGATGCTGTAAAATGCATGATTGAATTGAAAGTGGCATCAATACATGGGGAGAAACCAATGCCAGAGAGGAGGCAAATTTCAAAATCTCTCTTTACTGGTGAGCTTTCTGTAGTCCTGGTGTTATCACTCTAGAAAACTCTCCTAGGTTGTATCTCAGAGATGCCTGGTAACTTAACCTTTTTGTAACTATTTTCTCAATAATGGGTGTGGGTTTGGATCAAGATGAATATCTTAAATCACTAGATTGTATCTTCAAGACAGTCTAGCTATATTCGTGCAATACAAGGCCTTCAAGAGCTATTATCAGATAGGTTTGTAAATCAAATGGATAAGAAAACCAATCAATTAACCAGAACATACATATGCAATATATATGATGGGTTAACAAACTAGCAAAGGATGCTTATGATTCTTGCTTAACAGTCAAAAGTAAGATGACAGTTACCATGGGACCATTAAACATAGACAAAAGAATGATTTCAACTCATAGGCATAGACAAAGATAAAAGAGAGTCTGACAATAACAATGAAAGAAGCTTGCAGGCTTAATATATTAAAGAAAGTGTCTTTTTACAATAACAGTGGATTATAGAACTCAAAATCGAACCTTTTGTTCATCAAATGTTTTGGGCTTTATAGCCCTTTACAAACAGTTTCAAGATCCTAGATTACTGGATCGAATTTTGCCAAAAATAGAAAATCAATGACTGGCCCAAGAAAGTAGGTAAAGATCTTATAAACTAGGTCAATTCAAATTCTCAAATGATCTTTATGTTCTTCAGATTCTTTGGCAGGTGTAGTGAGCCTTTCGAGGCTGCTGGATCTCATGTGATATGGGAGGAGTCGAACATGACACCTGTTGATAGTCAAACAACCTTATATCCTTAAAAATAACTAACCGTTTTTTACCTTTCTGTCTCGTAGAGCACCTCCAAAACCAAAACAAACTCTTGATAAGGATGTCATTAATTATCTTCAGTCGATTGGAACCATTTTAGAGGCTTTTGGACAAGGAAAACTTGGACCTGTGCAAAAACATTAACTTTCTGCCTTATCAGTGCTTTCGGTAGCTAGAGTAGATAGAATTTGAACTAATTAGCTACCGAAAGCTTTGCTTTTGATGGCTAATGAACAATCGATATGTTCTCCTAAGCCACCAAAACTTGAGATTATCAAAATTTCAAAAATACCCTTGTCTTAGCTCAAAAACGCCTTAGGACAGATCTTTTTAGGTTTCTGCATCTTGCTAAAAAATTGTAGGGTTACGGGCTGCCTCTGGTTCATAGCACTGAACTGCCACCTCTGCTAGGGTCTCAAGAGAAGCATGTGTCTAAGCCTGGTGTTTTGAAGACATATCTTGTTTCCTCAAAGCCCTGACCTTTTTCTTCAAGCCCTGAGCTACTCTCCATAAGCTGTTGTAGTCTTTTACAATCTTGTCCTTCTTTTTCTTCTCCTTTATGCTTTCATGGGTTAATCTTTCCAAGGATGAGTTGCTTTCTGCAAAGTTCTTTGACAAGGTTTCATACCTGGTTTTTATTACCCTTTCTAGCACTTCTTGCTCGGCTAACTTCTTCTTAAGCTTCTTGATTTCCTTTGATTTACTCTGCTTCACTCGTTTGCTAGATGAGGCATCTGCAATTTGTGGTTCTTGTTCTTCTTGAGTTGTAGGTGATGGA